>CM060886.1:11405508-11438008 GCA_030762935.1 Hymenopus coronatus | reverse complement strand
CAACGAAGAGCTTCAAAACAACGTCAATGCTCATTTGAAGTCATAGGCGGCAACAGTTTTTTGAAGCGGATATTGCAAAACCTGTGCACAGGTACGATAATATCTCAATTTGTTGGTGATTATGTTGAAAAGTGTACAAATCTTTTAGTAATAAAATAATTGTTTTCTATGAACTTGTCTTTTATTTATAGCCTATCGGAGGTTGAGAAAAAACGGCCCTCGTGTAATATTAAAAGTACTAGAATTTAACATTACAGTACTTCTGCTCATTAGCAAGTAAACAAAAATATTCTGATATTCTACGCTCACATAACTTTCTCTACCCATGCTGCAAAAGATATTCTTACAAACCATATTCTTCTATGCCCTTCGCGCTTATCGAGATAAGCATTAGCAGTAATGATTTTATTACATATAAATTACTTGTACATTACGAATCAGGAAATCAATAAGCTAAGAGATAGAGAAATCTTTTAAGAGTCGTACGCTATGTGTTGCTTTTGAAATGCTGCTCTCTTTGCTTCTCCACCACAAAGAAAGAAAAACAACAATATTAATTATAAGAATAACAACGACTTTGACAAAAATAAGTATTGCAACATTGAAACCAGTAAGGAATATCTCACAAAATATTGCATACAAAATAAATTGTGTATTTAACAAGATCTACAGTTTCTGTCTATCCCTTATAGTTTACCAGTCATCCAGAATGAAGAGGGCTTTAGAGGAGACTTACAGACAATTCAAGATATAGGTACATTATACCTGTGTTGGAAATCGCTTTAATATATGATAGATATGTTAAACAAAATTGACAGACCCACCTTTGAAAAAAGAAAGTTTCCCAAAAGGTTTAAATATAAAGAGTGTTTTAGGTGGGAAAATTTCTTGAAAATGTTCATGTCGCATCATCCTTGAAGAATGCTGAACTTAAACAACATTTTGGTATATAACAGATTTTCGTTTTTGACACACAAACACACACACACACACACACACACACACACATGTTCTTTTGTTAATTTTTTTTTTCTGGACACTGGGACTTCAAAACCTGTATTTACGGAGAAATGTTAGTATCGAGTTTTTGAGTGGAGTACAATACCTTCTCTGCAATGTAAATTATTGGAGAAAATAATAGGTTACTATATAATAAACTAGCAAAAATAACAAATTGCTTGTGTAAGTGAAAATAAAACGTTTTGACTAAAACTAAAAGTCTGATGTGTTGCATTCTCTAGCTGTTAAACAAACTTTCCTTACAAAAGATTATTGTTTTTGTACGACATGCTCATCAAGGTAACATTTTTACTTACTTCCTTGTAAGAACGGACAACAATTCTGCAAAACTTATTCAGAATAAAGAGGAAGTTAGAAGCTATTTCCAGAAAAGTCAATGTAAGTATATATATAGGTATTTTAATCAAAATCGTTAGAGGTATTTTCGAGAAAAACAAAAATTTCAAAATTTTTCTCCATGTAAAGGGTAGTTTGTGGTGTCTACCTCAAAACATGTTCTTGTGTATTTACACATATGTATGTTGTACCAGCGCAATTGTGTTGTATATTATGTATGATAAAAATATCTTAAACTACAAAAACAAGATGTGGTGTGCTCCGTTCCCATAATCTTCTCTGTATTTCTGTAACAATTTATTATTAACACGCTTATTGTTCTATCTACTTCATGCTAATCGAGCGAGATAAACATTAGTCGCCTATAGTACGATATTCTTTTTCAGTATTCCTCGGTGTGGCTGCCTTCATTCGTGCTACCTAGAAAATCTCCCAAGAGTAAGTTTATTTTATTTTCTGCTTTTGTATTGCGCATAAAGTCATTATCGTAGTTGGCTTTAAAATGACCTATCCAGCGGCTGCATTGCTATTTTGTTATTTACTGCACAGAGTCAGAGAGCTTGTAAATTTGTTTGTGATATATGACCATCTGTTAACTTAAATGCAGTGTCCACGAATAATCCAATTGAGTGTTACAGTTTATACCACTTCAGAATTTCCCCTTCATTAATCCATCCGGAGTCCAACATTGTGACCAATTGCATTCTGATCTCATCTTCTGTCTTCTGGGAGGAGTCATGAAAATGGAACACATCACATTTTCTTTTTTATACAGGGGACCCTAAAACATATATTTCCGGTGAAATCTCGGTATCGAATGTTTGTGTGGAATGCAATACCTTGTCTATAGACTATATGCATAGTACGTGTAGAGAAAGTAAAAATTGACCCTATTCGCCTTCTAACCCGATTGCCGCTACCTCCCTAACTAAATATTATTATTACTTTGATGATTATAATTAAGCTATTCATGTTCATTAACATTGTATAACCTAATGTTATTTCATATAATAATTTTATTTCAATATTTTATTTTGCTCTATCCTTTGTGGTAGCCTTTAATATATAAAGTTGTTTTCAAATAAGCAATACATATCAAGTACGTTAATCACAAAATATGTGTGTCGATCCGTGAGCTTGATTATCCTATTCTCCGAAAACGGTCCAGAACTTCTGCCTGAAACAGAGTACCCTTAAAGGATAGGTGAGAGAATGTATTCAATAAATGAATTAAATAAAGTGTTAAAATATCATTTATGTGTTTGTATTCTTTATAAGATTAACCTTAATATAAATCATTTGCTGCATTTCTGAAATAACCTTTTGATTTCTATTGTTTTCAACTTCTGTTTCCGAGACAGTTTCTGTCCTTTTTACGTCATCTGTAAGAGCTAGGCTAAGGTCTCTTCCTTTTGCTTGCTCCAGTGTTCTGTTTTCTTGTAATCTGGTTTGATGGCATTTCTCGCTGCTTGAACTCGCTGGGTTTGTTTCCCATGCACATTCCCACTCGAATGCTGATGCTGCAGTACAGGTGTAAAACTAAATTAATGAGCCGTATCGCCCCACCGGCACAAGAGCACAGTAACGAATTCTGCAGACATCCGAACTGCAATGCGGTCCAGGTTCGAAATCGATTCGGGTTCGTAAGCTCTCTCTAGCGGAAAGACTTTCTTTGTCTTTCTGCCTTTGGAATTTTCTGTAGAAAGATTTGTTCTTTGCGTCATCTTTTGTGGTAAACTAAGAATATCATAATAAAGGTTAAGGAAAATTAAATCCTTGCATTGCAAAAATGTAGTGCGTAATTATTAGGGTAATTAATAGGCGTTTAAATATTTTAAATTGTTAATAATTGGTATTTTTGAGAAATCTGCTTTTAATTACAGCTATACAATGTAAAGGATCACATTTGTTTGCTTCACTAGACCTCGAATAGTGCTAGATTTAACTGAGATACTATCTTTATATGACAAGTCGCGCGCCATTTTCAGGCATTATTTGTACATTTTGGATACTTTCTGGCATGCGGTCCTATGTACTTGTATCCGAGTATAATTTTTACGAATCTCTTTGCTTCGGCTCCGGTAAGATTGGAAGCTTGGCATTGTGACGTCTGACCCTCTCTGCCGTGGTCAGGGTTGGAGTCTCGTATGGATCGTGCCGGGTCGGTCGTTTGCGGGTGTGTGAGCAAAACAGCTGGAGGTTGGAGTCCGGGTTCCCTGCTCTTTGTTTACCTCGATATAGTATTCGTTTTCTAACAATTCCGGTGAAGCGAAAATTATTTCTGTTTTTTTTTCCCCGTATCAAAAGAATTTCTCAGGCCGAATTATTATTGTTATTATTGGTCTGAAGTTTTATTCAGGAAAGGGTTTTCCTAAAATTTGTTAACTGGGGTAATTTGTTGTATCCGCTAAGCCAGAAATTAAGAGTTATTAAACCTTGCAGAACTTAAATTCAATTTAATTCTTAATATCCATCAAGGGCACCTTTTCCTTTATACTCAATCTTGAGTGACGATCGCCATATGGGCTTTTTGGGGTAAGATGGGGAAAGGTACGGTTCGACGGCAGAGGGGATATGACGGTACAAAGGCAAAGACTTTAGTTAAGGAAGAACTTCCAATCGTACCGAAGCCGAAGCAAAGAGATTCTATAAGGATACTCCGGTACAGTACCCCCAGAAAAAAAGTTCTCAACCGACATTTACAATGAAATATGCCTATTTGGAATACTTATTTGGGAAAGAAAGGAAGGAATTCTTCTGGACCAAAGTCTATCTCTTCGGCGTAGTGCCTGAACTGAAGAACAGTTAAACAACTTAAAGAGTCGCTGAATCTACCCGCCCAACAGAACACAGGCACAGTACTTCTTTCGGGATCAACCGCAGCTTATTCACATTGCAAAACAATTATTTGCACAGATGCACAGCGACCATGTAAACACCTAACTCTGCACTTACAACTGGTGAGACGTTAGTAATATAATAAATAAGAAATTTTACCAGTTATTATTATGCATATAAGAATGTTAGGGAATCCCACCATTCTCCTTCAGGAAGCCTTCGCGGTGTAATAAATATACTGGCGAGGATAAATAAGCAGGCAACCGACGCTGGGCGGGAATTAACGCCAAACCGAACCATACGGGCAACTATAGCATAAGCTGGAGAGCAGCAGACGAAGAATGCCTGAAGCAGAAATAGGGTCCAGGCGAATGGGAAAGGAGGCAACTAAGGACCCATCCCGACAACATCACCTAAAGAGAAAACACCCTCGGCAATATTTCATGGTAATACATAAACAATATAAATATATGAGAATTTAAACAAAATGTATAGCTCAATTCCTGTGACCAAATCAATAAAGAGCTAAAGAACAGTACAGCTCTTAATTTAAAAACAATTACTGGTTTTAACTGTATTAAAGCCTTTACAATTCTTATGCATACCAAAAGAAAATGTATTTAATTAAAAGAAAATTAAAAGCTGCAGCTATATAAACATTTACAATTATATAGTATAACAACAGAAAAACAGTAAAAAAAAAAAAAAAAAAAAAAAAAAGCTTTTAAGTTGTATTTAAAATAAAATACAATTTAAATGGCACTGCGTCCAGATACCACATAAATAAACAGCTTCCAAGCTTTGGTGTATTAGAAAGTTTTAATTTTTAAGAAACCCGCCAATCGTACTTAGCTGAATGGCCAACACAACAAACAAATGAAATGGGAACAATAAAATAAGACCAAAAAAGACACCAACACAGTTCGACCACAACACAGACAACAATAACATGAACAACATGATATGAACCTTAACCCAAATATAAAAGATAAACCTGCACACCTAATTAAGTGAACCAATATAACCATTCATACTAAGATCAAAGTACCAAACATAAACATTCAGGGTTCCAAACAAACATACCAAACATAAACATATACTCCTAAACAAACCGAGCAAAGGTAAGTATTCGGGCTCCAAAACAGTCATACCTACCATAAACATTCATTCGCAAACATACTAAACATAAATATTTACTCCTAAACAAGCATACGTAACAAACATTAACTCCCAAACAAAGTACACAAATGCAATCATTCACTCACGAACTAACATGCACAACATAAACATTTACTCCCAAACATCATACACAAAAAAAAAAAAAAAAAAAAAAAAAAAAAAAAAAAAAAAAAAAAACAGGGCAAAAGAAGTGCTCTTAGAAGTGCTTAAAGTCCTATGAGGGCCCAAAAATCATGGAGCAAGTTTCATAGCAAACGCATTAACTCTTGAGTTAATCGAATAGCAATGACACATTACCAATTATCCTACTTGAAACATGCGTACTTCCTACCGCGATTATACCTAAGCAGGTGAGCATTATGAAAAAAAACGAGAGTTCCTAAAAGCGCTCTACCATGTTTCTCTAACAGTATCAGGATAAATTGTTTCAAGAAGAAGATCAACTGGTGTCCAAAGTTTGGAAAGAGATAAATTTGGCTGGAAAGTATGAAATAAGGCAAAGGGAACTTGCTTGTGTGCCACATTACACCGGTATTGAACGCATATTGTAGTTTAAATAAATTGGTATCCCAGCAACAATGGTTTCAGCATGTTGAAAGGCGATCAAGACGGCTTTTAAGTTTCGGTTGACGCGCTCGGCATGAGACGGATTTGGGTATTACGGGGCAGTAGTTACATGCCGAACATCGCAATCAACACAAAAATTTCGAAATAGACGAGAAGTGAAGTGGGTACTATTATCCGAAACTATAACAAATGGAGGACCAAAATTACCGAATAGAGATATGGGAGTGCAAATGGTCAGTCACGAAGTTGTTCGAGCAAGTGCATAAAACCAAACATACTTGAAAAATGTATCCACAACCACTGAAACATAGGTATTACCATAAATGCGGAAACGGCCCAATAAAGTCAATAAATATCGTCTCAAGCGGCCGTGAAGCTACGCTCGAGGCCAATTTAGCCCAAATAGTTCTCTGAGCAGGTTTAGTCAACGTACACTGATGGCAGGCCTTCACCCTTACTTACCTTAATATCATCGTCCGTTCGCTTCCATATAAAGTGTCTACGAATTTTCTCTCTTGTTTTAAAAATTCCAACAATGAATTGTGATAACTCTGGAAAACCACAAGGACTAAACTAGAAGGAATAAGGACCTTGTAGACTTCACATGTTGCGGCCAGAGGAGGAGGTTCTTCGGCGAACATTGAAGTAAGAGCGTTTTCATTGACGTTCCCAGAACTAAGATATGAACTGAAATGAACTTAAAGGCTCCTAGGCGAATGCCCCACCTAGCCAACTTGCCGATCTTGCGCCCAGGTGCCAGCGCTCATGTGAGGGACTGATTATCGCACTAAAGCTGAAACTGATAATGTTCAAAATACACCCGGAACTTCTTGAAACCAAAGATTACGGCTAGAGTCTCTAGTTCATAAACAGAGTTAAGCCGTTCCTGACGAGACAAAAATCTGGAAGCGAAAGTGATCGGTTTTCGACTGTCTTCAAGGATAAACTCGAAACTAAAATGTACCTGAGCTACTACTGAGTATTCTTGACCGCCAATTTCAAATACTCAAACGTCTGCTGTTGAATAGAACGCTATTTAAAATGTTCACCCTTCTTGCGGCAAGAAGTTAACGATTCCACACGAGCACTGAAATTTGGAATAAACTTACTAAAACACTTTGCCATTCTCATAAAACGCGTAAATTAAGTGGGGCCGAAAAGTTCCGAAGAATCTGCGTGCGAGATATGATGACCAAGAAAAGACTATTGAGGGGTGGCCAAACGGATTTTAGTTAGTTTAGCTCCACATTGGCAAGCGGATTAAACATTTCTCAAATATGAACTTTGTGCATCTCTAAGTAAGGAGAACAAATAATAAGATCATCTCGTTAATAGAACATGTACTTAGGTCGGAATGATTTGAATCCAGAAGGCGTGTTAAAACCTGAGGTCCAATAGCAATACCAAAGGGTACACGATTAAATTCGTGTAGTCTCCAGGGTGTTGCAAAAGCCGTAGTGTGCCTGGATTCAGGTGCTAATGGGATGTGGTATTAAGCCTAGCATTCATTAGAACTGTGGCGCCGGCAACATAATGAGCAGCGGAATGAATTTCTGGTAAAGGGGTAGCTTCAACTTGAAGCTTCTTATTCAATCGACGGTAATTTATAACAGGGCGGAAATCATTATCACCCTTTGGCGCGAAAAAGTTGGGCTAGAATAAGCAGAATCCGGTGGCTGAATTACGCCCTGCTGTTGCACAACCTCGGATTTTTCCTTTAAAACTTTCAGTTATGGTGGGTAAGGAGATAGTTTAACCAGAATAGTGCCAAGAAGTTGTATACGATACTCAATGGCATTGGTAAGCCCAAGTTTATCAGTAAACAACTGAGGAAGCTACAACAAAAGTTCAGTCAATTCTTGGGCTTGCATTCAGTCAATGCGTTCAGCCACATATAGTGGTTCGAAGCAGCGAGCAATGGACATACGGGTAACGGAAGAGATAACATGGTGCGAAACCCAATTTTATTTTCAGGTGAAAACTAAAATAGACATGCCTCGCCTTCACATCGATAGTCATACCAGGGCGCTCCAAAAAATCGGCCCCAAGAATGACGGTATGAAATAAACCCGATATTAATAGAAATCTATGGCACTAAGAATAGCCCTAATTTTAATGACAACCAAAATAAGCAGAACTTGACCGATCACTGCAACGCAGTTAAATGGAGCAGGAGAAACAAATCTTAAATGTGAACTAAAGTGTTTGTGAAACCATTCAATATATAGTATTTTTACTACCCGAATCTACCACTGCAAACATAGACATTTTAAAACAAGAAACTTGAATCAGCGGCTTCCGGAATATCCATACCCGAGCAATTATGGATAAAATGGCGACATAATTGGGGTTGCCGAGGAGCACCAAATGCGACCGGTTTCACAAACTGCCGGCGAGGGCAACGATTCGCCCATTTAAAGCATTGCGACAACTAGAACCCGTAATCGGCCTGCCCAGCTCCCTAGAATTAACCATTTGACTCTTCCTTGACTGTTGATTAGCTCCAGCTACACGAAGGGAGCACTAATAAATAACCGGGCTCAACAGTCCGTCTTGACGTTATCTGCAGAGACTGCTCATTCCTCAGCGACGGTCCGCAGCTCCGTGAGCTTCGATATGGATGCATAAATCTTGTAAGTCCCTAAAAGCACCTGACCGAGAAGCAAAAACTAACATTGATATCGTAATGGGATTAATGTTAGATGTAATAACCATTAAAAAGTTTGGCACTACTCTACTGGCAAATACCGGACCACCATTTCCCGTTGAAATCTCATCAAAGGCGACGAGGAGTTTTAACCCCATTCAATATTTCCAAGGACCGAAGTATCTGCAGCACCAAAGCGCCGGAAACTCCAGCTCGGCCCGATCCGATAACTCAATCCAAAATTCCAAAAACCTCAGCACCGATAAAATGACACTCCAATTTAAGAGGAGTCTCGATCGTAGCCTGAATCGGTGACTTAATCTTAAATTTGCTAATTGGAGTAACTGCAGTGTTAGCGTTTCCATAACTGACAGAAATTCCATGCCAGACTTTTGTGCGGCGCCTTGTTCAAAGGGTGGCCCTAAAGAGTTTAAAAGTTCCATAAAAGTGAGCTCTAAGGTCATCTAAATGGGCCATGGTAACTGAATCAGTGCTAGTAGGCAGGAGATAACATGAGCGATTACATAATGAGAGGGAAGTACCTTATGACGCCTGTACTGACTGGGACCTAAGGACGAAGGCTCAAAACAATCGGTAACAATAATTTTAAATACAGATTCTTATAACAAAATGGAGTAAAGTGTGGGAAACCTTCAAACAGAACGAAGAAGCGCAGTAAATAGCGAATAAGTATTTACTGTTATATTAAAACTGTGCACCCAAATTATGTGAAGTGACCATACTAGGAATTGGAGCATCACGCTAATAAAAATGATGCGCAACCACCAATGTTTAGGATTATAGCGTGCACGCAAACTACGTAGAATGTGGCAAGAGGCAAATCGTAACAAACTAGACGCAAATGTTTCCTGAGCACATAACCACGACATTTCTTTCTGGCTACCAAACTTGAGCCGTGTCTGTCACCATTTTACCCTAAAAGGCACATACGTGGATCGTCACTCAAGGTTGAATATAAAGGAAAAGCTGTCTTTAATGAATAATAGGAAATCAATTGAATTTCAATGACGTTTTAATAACTCTTAATTTCCAGCATAGCGGATACTACAAATTACCTTAGTTAACAAATTCTAATAAAATCCTTTCCTGAATAAAACTGAAAATCAATAATAACAATAAAAATGTTGGCTGGATCCCTTCGGCGATTTGGATCGGAGAACTGATGGGAAAAGGGATTTCCTTTCGGGGATAAGAGACCTATACTCGAAGTAACAAGGGCGATGTCCACGACGGCAGCTATTTTCCAACCCCCTATATAGAGTTAGTACATCAAGAAGCTGAATTTAAAACCTAGAGGTGGCAGCTCCACCAATAGTTTACTCTGCATACCGTTAGTAGCACGATCAAAGGGAAATATATTACTCATATTCTTTGCAATAGAAACTCGGATGCACTTAACCAAAGACGAGCTCAGCACCGAATTAAGGATAAACGATTGCTTATAAAAGATCGGATTAAAGCATGTACTTGGAATATCAGAGGATTTACGCAAAAGAAGAACTAATTAGTGGATTAAATGATCAAAGCAATTATATAGTAGTACTTACTGAAAAAAAAAAAAAGAAGAGAAGTCGAAACGAACAAAAGATATTGCTAACTATATATTAATATTCAGTGAAGTACTTCAAGATAGAACAGCTTATAGTGGTGTACCTGTACTAATTAATAACAAATGGAGATAAAAAATAACAGGCTAGAAAAATGTAGATGAAAGAATAACAACTGTAAGGTTAAAAATAGATCGATATTATTTAAACATTGTAGGAGTGGAAGCAATAGATGAAGGGAAAATTGAAGACACCGTGATTTTCTATGATAAATTATAAGAGCTAAGCAGTTTCAAAAACACGGAATAGTATTATCTATGGTTACTTAAATGCAATTTTCCAAGCACAACAATGATAGGCGCATTTGGAAAAGATATAATAAATGGAAATGGACAAGAACTCCGACATTTTGCTACATGTAATAAACTAAAAATGTCGATTATTTTCTACAGAAAAAGGGCATACAGAAGTATTCAAGGTGCTCTAGAAATCAAGCATCTTTAATAGATAACATAATGATTAATGATGGAATCAGGAATCAAATACATAATGTAAGAGTACTCAGAGGATATGACCTCTTTGGTAGCCACGATATTTATAATAGACAATTGGAAAAAAACGAAAAACTCAGAAAGAAAGAAAAAATAAGTTTTAAAGTATATATTTTAGAAGATGAAGGTGTAAGAAAATACTACCAAAAAATGCTCCAGAACATTTAGAAAGAAATGCAATTAAGGAAAATCTAAATGAAGAGTGGGTAAATATGAAAACATGTAGAATAAATTTTGCAAATAAAGCCGTAGGAAAACAAAAAAACAAGCAAACAAAAAAGGAAACAAAGAAACAAAACAGTCAACGAGGATTACAGATATGAAATGATAAAAATTAGCTTATTTATAATATTTATAAAAAAAATTAAAAAACTAAAACTAAATCGAGCGAAACAAATAACTCGAAGAGCTCATAAAGGTTCTTGCGAAAGACTTATTTTTAACATAGAGCACGATGTACATGGCAGACAAATATTAGCATTTAAAGTGATGAAACAATTAAATATAATAGAAAAAAATACCAAACTAAATACCATTGATCTGAAAACATGGGAAATACAGAGAATTGTGGAGTAATGAAGAAGAGTTAGTTATAAGACGCCCTTTTGAAAATAAAGATGAATCAGAGATAGACAGAATTTCTTCAAACGAAATGAGGGAAACATTGAAGGAAATTAAAACTAGAAAAGCACCAGGTACAAATGGAATAAATAATGAACTGATAAAGTATGTAAGTGTATTTGCAGAAATACAGTTATTAAATCTAATAAATGAACATTTAAAGAGATGCAAAGTACCTGAGAATTGGAAGATAGGTGAAATTATATCCCTATTTAAAAAGGAAATAGATTAGATAGTAAAAGTTATAGAGGTTTTACTTGAATGAACTCCAGTTATAAATTATATGCAAAAATAATAAATAACAGATAAAAGCAGATATCTAATACACTCTTAGAAGAAGACCAAGTAGAGTTTAGAAAAAGAAGATCCTGCAGTAATAATTTGTATATTTTAAAGATACTAATTGAAAAGAGAAGAGAATTTAATCTGCCAATATATTTGTTGTTTATTGATATAGAAAAGGCCTTCGATCTATTACACAGGTTACTCATAACCTGAATATAATATGCAATGATTATAATTTGAAAATCTCAATAAAATAATCATTAGAGACAAAATGATTGAATGAGTCTCCCACTTTAAATAGTTAGAATGTGATGTCAACTATGGATATGATAAAGATATTGAACATAAAACCTACCAATTCCAAGCAATGTGTGGCATAATAAATAGCATATTAAATAATAAAGACCATAAACAAACACAATTGAAATTTTGGAAAACAATGGCAGTCCCTATACTTCTGTATGGAAGCGAATCACGGATTATTTATACCAAACAAGAAAGTAAAATCCAGGCAGCCGAGATGACATTTTTAGGAACCGTAAAGGTTGTACTAAAATGCACATCTTCTCCAAAAAAGAAAAGATAGCTAACAACAACAAACAGTGGAAAGAGCATGTAGAAAGAATGGAAGAGAGCAGATTACCAAAGAAAATCTTATATTATTTTCCAAAATGACGCAGGATTTAATGGTCAGTAAATCAAATCATCAGAAAATGGAACAGTACTGCTCTAAAAGAACGGTATAAAATAATAAAATATATTGGTTTGCAATGTAAACCAAAAGTAATATGTATAAAGATGGCAGCGTGACGTCATCGCCTCACGATACGCACGAATATAGCCTTAAATGGCGTGCTTCTACAAAAATAACATAACCAAAGCTGTAAAACGAATACAACACATTATGTTGTACAATGTAAAGGTAAGAAATGGTAGTTAGAAAACAATTTTTATTATAAAACATAATTAAAAACAGTAATATAAGAGAAGAAGAATCACAAAGATGAACGAGATACCGGATGCTCTAAATTGTTTATACCGGTAACAAAGCATAGGAACAAAGGTTAAACAAATATGTATTTAAGAAATGTTAGCTATTTAAAAGAACATTTTAAAGTAAATTACACAAATGTATTGATTTTAAATTATTGGGAATGTAAAAAATGTGTATTTCACGAAATGTAGAATGGAAAATCTGCCGTACTCATGGAGACAGACAGATTACAATCTATAAAACATTGATCTTCAACTATTGTATATAGGTAAGCATTTTTATAAGTTTCCGGAACGCAGTCATTGAGATAGACGCCAGGGATAAGGACGCAAAGAGATAATCGCCAATCGAGACCTCTTGATTGTAAGTACACAATATATTGCATATATGTGGCACACTTTTATAAAAAGAGGATTCTGTTCTAATAGCGTGCCTTAATGCATCACATTGTTCGAAAAGTTAACGAATAAAATGTCATGTATATCAAGAAATCTTTTAAATTAATTTCATTTATTATCACATCCTACCGTCCAAGCATGGAGGTTAAGATTTTCGTACTCACCGACTGAAGCTAGCTGAATAAATAGGAAACGTGGCTATGCTGTGCACAATAAGTAGTTCGCTGCCGACAGTAACCTTAACTGCTTCAACAATTAAGTCTGGCGCATCTAGCTAATTACAATTTCTCCAACAGCAAGAGTTACCAACTTCTTATACAGCCGCAAATTCAAACCGTTAAAAAGGTTTAAAATACCACAGCACAGGAATCAGCAACCCTGAGAACCACTACCCATACTACAACCTACACAGAAGAGCGTCCATCCTTCCTTTCGAAATCAGCCCCAAAGAAGAAGAAGAGATGTCAGAAGTCCTCGGAAGAAATCGTCTTAAATCTATTTGTGAAGACGGAATAGGCAATCCATGGCTAAACTATTAAGTGAAGAAGCAAAAGAAGCTGAGAAATTCCTTTGCACAGAGACAACCCAGATATAATTTTCGCTGCACCGGAATTGTTAAAAAAAGAATACTCACAGGGAGTAAAACTAGTAGCAGGGAACCCGGACTCAAACCTCCAGCTGTTTTTCTTACACCACGCAAACGACCGATCTGTCACGACTCACACGAGACTCCAACCCTGACCACGGAGAGAGGCTCTGAAGTAATAAGGCAAAGCCTTTAGGTAGACAGAAGTGACAAAGAAAATGTAACATTTTTGGGGGATCTTTATAGATGGAACTAAAACAGAGATTAATGCGTTTTTTGTGTAGAGTACAGCATTGTAAAAGAGCGAACGTTTAACGCTGAGGTTAGGTGAGGAAAAACGATTGGAAGCAACTTTAATCAGTGTACGAGTTTATAAAATGGACAGATATGTGATGCTGGTTTAGAAACAATAGTGAAAGCATAAGTTATAACTTTATAAGGTATACAGTTCCTACCTTGAAGACCTGTCTTATTTCTGGAGCTCCCCAGAAAGGGCGCTGTACTACCCTTCGCACCAGGCAACCCTCTAGTGTCATGGGCTCTTTCCTTAGAGCAAGAATCCGCGCTATCTAGAAGCGTATCTGAAATATGGGAAGGAGAGGAAATGATAGTGAAATAATGGAAAGAAAATCGTGAAAAAACGTATCATCATTTACCTTTCAAGCAGTTAGGCCGACTGCCCCGTATTTGTCGTGCTCAGTTATTCCTTCGTGGAATAAAAGTACTGTAGAACTCAACGCCCCGTTTCAAGTTAAAACGCATTTTAAAGCGCTTTTCAAGTTAAAACTGGACAGTGCAGAAATGGCAATAGCCCTTAATGAGCCCAACCCGATCATCTTCTGCACAGATAAGCAAGAGGCGTAAAACGAAGGTCACTCAGACAATTCCCCAGTTGTGCTTTTTAATTTGAAATAGCACCATTGAGTTCTGCAACTCTTTTAACGCGCGAAAGGATATTTGTATACGACAAATACGGGCCACCTGGTATTACTATGCATCCCATTAAATGCGATATGATAAAATATACTAAAACAGTACGACGAAGATTAACAATTGCATTAGATTAACAATTATATCCAGATATAGTTTGTATACAACTATTGTTGTTATGCACGATCTTCTGCAATATCATAGGTTACATCAATTACAAATATGCATGTACGTAGCGCTTACATTTTAACATTTAAAGTTTTATTATAATATAAAATATAACAGTGAAACATACATACATACACACACGCACACACGCACACACGCACACACATACACATACATACATACATACATACATACATACATACATACATACATACATACATACATACATACATACATACATACATACATACATACATACATACATACATACTTACATACATACATACATACATACATACATACATACATACATACATACATACATACATACATATTCTCTCTGTGATTGTATACGTAGAGATTATCTTCCGTAACTGCCCTAACTGGGGAATGCAATTCCGCCATGTTATCTTATTTCACTGCACAATTTGAAAGGCAAAGTAGCCTAAAGGAGGTGAAGGTCACAGTTAAAACAGGCTAACACCCATTTTAATATAAAGCTTATGACTACAGCGAACGATTACCGGCCCTGCAAAATATATGGTTTGAAATAAATGTTACTTTGTTCAGTTTTTAAGGCTATAGTCAATATTTTTAAAAGTCAAATAAAACATAGTAAATGCGCTTAAATTTCAGAAATTTGTACGAAACTATCGTAACGTGCATAGCTGATTTTTCTTGATCGCATTAGTCTCTTTAATCTCTTGATGTGAAATGTTAGGACCACATCTATGGCAGTGTTTCGCTAATAATGATAAGTATACAAGGAAAATAGCTAAACTAATATAATATATGTCGGCCTTTAAGAGTAGTTGCCTCTCAAACTCGTAAAATCTCGCACATGCAAACAAGGAGCACAATCTGTGCAACTCGGCTCGGCTCGGCTCGGCTCGGCTCGGCTCGGCTCGGCTCGGCTCGGCTCGGCTCGGCCCAGCCCGGCTCGGACAATTCGCATTGGAAATGAAATAGTAGTGAAAGTGAAGCTAAACGAAGCAAACGGAGCAAGCGTAAGAAGGAAAGAGAGACAACGTTATTACACAAATCGAGGAGCGGATATTTGCGGTGTAGTCAATCTGGCGAAGTGTTCTTTTGCACTGTGCCCCGTAAAATGCGCCATTTTCTAGAGGAAGGGGTAAATAACTATTTGCACTTGTTTCTAAACTTTCGGCAAGACATGATGAAGGTTAAAGTTATTGCAGCCATGGAATGCCAGTAAGAAAATGATAGCACTGAGGAAGATTTCAAAAATATGTTTTTCTGAAAAATGCATATGATTGCACTCCTATTAAATTAATATCATACCAAATGTCACTCACTAAAAATGGAGATATAATTTGCAACATAAAAGTTGCATACTCCTCAAAACTTGATAAAATTTTTTGGCATTTTCTGATTGGATGTTTGTACAACACAAAACATTTACGCACTATTTCAATAACTTATATTACTGCATTATGATTATATTTATAGAAAATATAGATAGTTTAATCTCTAACATTAATAACTTCTTTAAAATAATTTTATTTAAACATTACTCTTTGTTTTACGATAGTATAATATTCATTTGTCACATTGCAAGATGTACCTTTGTACATTCCGGAGAATTTTAGTAGTTTTTAAACAAACATTTAGACGCGTGAAACATTTTGAAATTGTGAAAATCTGGCTTTGAGAAAAATGTTTTATAAACCAGCATTGTATTGGAGGATATTTAAATAGCTGTAGGGTCTGAAGTAAGAGGAGCAAGTAAATGTTGATTTTTTATGAATGCCTAAAAGACTGCAACAACCTTTTGCTATAAATAAAAACATTTTTTTTACTTTTGACCGATGTTATCAAAATTTCACTTGCAGTTTCCTTAAAAAAAAGTTCTGAGCTGTCACCTTCTTTCCTCCTTTTTTATTATATATTGTGGTATATTGTCTTATATTGTACTTTGTTTTATATTACATATATTATGTTTAATAAACATTACGGTAGACTATATTATATGTTATTACAATGTTAGATATTATATTACTTATTATATTCGAGGGGTGATCACAAACTTAGGTCCCAAGGTTCATGTTCTTAGTACTTCGTCTTTCACAGTGAGCTTAATAGTGTGCGGTAATTTTATTAGGTGCACTGTTTCAGCCAACCCACCTACACCGCTACCGCAAGGTAAACAAACACAAATAGGTATCGCAAAATAATCCGCTCGGTTATCGATTTCTGTGGGCGAAACATGTAACCCCGCCAACAATCATCGACAGCTTATAGAGAGACTGTACTTTCTCACCAGCATGGCGTAGAATGGTGTGAGAAGTCACTGATGTGGCTTCCACAGATTTCAATACAGCTAGCTTGGAGGAGCTGATTCAGAACCACATTCGGCAGTAAAACTGGGAGTATCTTTTGCAAGAATTCATCACATTGTTCAGGATATTTTGCAATACCGGAAAGTTTGTTCCCGATGGGTTCCACGAAATCTGTCCAGCCACAAGGAATACACACGAGGACAAGTCTGCAACTTTTACAATGGTCCTCCACGGAAGGGAACAATTTTCTTCACCACATTGTCACGGGGACGAAACATGAATCCACCTCTATACCCCCAGCAGTAAGTGGTAGTCACTGGACAGGAAACACCACTCTTGTCCAAAGACAAAGAAGTTTCAGGTGCGTTAGCTGCCGTGAAGGTGACAGGACAGCGCGGGTGTCATACTCGTGGAGTTTTTGGAAAAATGGCACACAGTAATGGCTGACCGATATTGCGAGATCATGGCACGATTACGCGAAGAAATCAGGAGGAATTGGGCATGACTCCTCACCGAGGTTGCCATCTTCCTTCACAATGCGAGACCTCGTACACCAGAAGACCACCTCGCTATTGAAACAGTTTGCTGGGATATGCTCGAAGCAATTTTCAACTTTTTTTCTCTCACTTGAAGAAACACCAGGTGCTTTGTCCTAGGAGGCCGATGATTCGCTTCAGATGAGGAAGTACAATATTTCACGACAACATGGCTGAACAGACAAGGACAGGAGTTTTACCAGGAGGGAATATTCAGACTCATCCCACAAGGAGACAAGTGCTTCAACTGATATGTAGACCATATGCAAAAATAATCTAAGGTATATACTGTCAGATGGATGTATTGGTTGTACGAAATAAAATATACTTGTTTCACTGCAGGGTTTGTAACCTTAGTTTCTCACCATCCCTCGTGAAGCGCATTATATAATTTTACACCAAAATGTATTAAAGAGTTGGCTTAACGTACTCCACTATTGAGAACACGGTATATTTTTGGGCAGGTACGGGGCAGAGCGGTTGCAGGGTGGTGGGGCAGGGGTAAAGTTTTCCATTAGCAACATCAAAATCCGTGTTCCATTAGTTATTTCGTGCGTTTCCCAAGTGGAGCATAGAATACGTATACTTACGTAATTCAGTCATCTCATTACCGCTATCATGAGACGGTGGAGATTGACTGGCACGTTGCAGATTTCGGTGGCCACAAGAGCAAATCACCTAAGTTCTTGGCCTGTAGAGAATGTTCTTTTTATTTATTTCTTTGTTTGTTTATTTTGTCTCTGGGATAGAAGACCACTTACCATTAACTCGACTTCAAATTCAAAGTCACCGCTGTGTCCAAGATGTTGTTCATCCTTTCTGGGAAAGCCATTCTATTTCCGGAAGACCAATCAGAAGTGTAGCTAGCCGCTCTTCTCTTTCACCAAGACAACAAAGGAGCACCAAGAGCTTCATATTTTTCAATAATTTCCATAGATTTCATGTCCCCCAGCATTGACCGTACCTCTGCTTGCTTCGCCAGAGGAACATGTCTTGGTGGTCGATGTAATGGAGTTCTCGATCAGTGTGTCCGTAAATGCCGTTCCCTTGACGGAAGATAGATCTTTATCGACTAACTAGACGTCGAACTCTTTTCAGCTATGAGGCGGTCAGATGGTCGGCCGCCTTCTTCAGTAAGTCTTTCAACCGGGGCCCCAGATCCTGCGAGGATGCTGGTTCTTCTCATGTACCGCATGGCGAAACATTTGCTTCTGGTTTCCAATACCATAACACCGTCCCTGTCTGGATATCAAGATCGACGTCCTCTTTTTTCAGCAGTCACTGTCCGGACACGAAATAATGCCCGGGCAACGCATTACCCGTCAATGATATCGTCTGGTTCTAAGCCAGGTTTCCTGGCCATTGGTCGTCCAGGTGCGCCTTCACTACCATCATCTCAGCTCTTGCGGGAATAGCTACATCGTCCGTCACGATTACCCTGCAGAACCCCGGATGTTCATCGGGTTCCGGAGAGGCAACCCATCTTGACTGAGTCGTAACATATTCCGGCTGACGTCAAACGTCGCCTCAAGGCTCCTGAGTGTATCAATACCAGTAGATCACTTCTGCCAATTTCGAGACGAGCAATTACAGGCTCAGGGTACTCCGTCCCAAGGTAAACTCCAGTAGGCCTCCTCCGCAGACAAGGTGAGGCCCGACGGTACGACCAACTAGGCATTCGTGTATGCAAGCCCTTCCCACGTCAGGTCAGGAGCTGTGATGAGGCTGTCTTCCACTATTCCAAACAAGCCACGCCGCTTCTTGCTGATTTTCCGCCTCCTCGTCGGTTTCGTGTGGACAATCCTTAAATAGTTAACCTGCTCGCCGCACCACCAATATACACTGCTTGAAGGTGGTCGTCGTCTCTGGCCTGTCTCGGTTGTAGCGAATACTCTTGGTCTTCGAGGCGCTGTCGTACCTGAGCGTCTTCCATCCCGTGGTCAAAGGAGTAAGCTGCTTTCCAAGATACCTAACTAGGCGGAGGGTTCAGCAGGGCTTAGTTCATTAGTTGTGAAACTGGCAGTGCAAATTCTTTTATCGTCTTCCCCCAGCTGTTGCCGCTCAGACTGTGGTAGGCGTTTGTCGAGGATCTCTCAAAAGTTCCGGACGCTGCCGGCGTCGGTGCAGATGTATCGTTCTGGCATCTCTACCTCCAAGCCCTTCAGTCTTCCACCATGGCGTTCTGTTCCTTATCAGTACTGCCAACTCTATCCTCCAGGGCGTTAAGCGTACCCCGACGACCTCCAGCTGTTAATGCTTATTTCTGTAAATAGAATTTCGAGAAATCTTGTATTTAAAGTGTACTTTGGTGTGTGAGCATATTTTTTCCCTCCAAAATCTTGGTCTCCTGTCTATGGTATTTAACGAACATTTTGTTTTTTAGGTTATACAACAGACACACACACACACACACACACACACACACACACACATACAGACCTAAAACATATTCTCAAAACATGTATTTGCGATGAAACAAGTTATTGAATTTTTGCGGTGGAACACAATATTTCCTCTACTTATTGCCGGTACAAGGTAGAGCAAGTTAAAAGGTTCTTTGGGGTAGCTCCAACTTCTAAATATTAAGATTAGCTATTTTTCCACGATGGTAAATAGTGGCTGCTTGCGCACGGAGGAGTAGCGGAAACTCAGGCAGTTGTTGCAGACAGCGTGGCAGCCAACAGCCACGTGATGACCTTATCAGCGTCCTTTGGTGGGAGGCAGCAGCTGCCTTAATTGCCATTCTGCTCTCGTGGGATGTCTCGAATAAAAAAAAAGTATAATTAAACTTAATTGCCTACAAGTGTGTTTTTACGTACATAAAACCCAAAAAGTGGATTATAGAGTCTCATCTGTCCGCCCATCGAGGCCTCAAAACCTAGATTTTCTTGATTAACATATTGCGTTGGGCGGCACTCTCATATTACTCTGATTCACATATCATTATAACTAGTTGATTCATGTTGAAAATGTAGTTTCTACCTCATAACGTGTCAATGCAAATCATAATCAATTTATTTTAAAAGATAAACCTCACAACAGAAAATATATTGTTATTCTTAATTACTATATCAGTTTTTACTTTCTCTACCTAAGTAGAGAAGGTATTGCACTCGAACCAAAATTTCGATATCGAGATTTTACCGGAAATACACGTTTTAGGATCCCTTGTAACAAAAAAAGGTCTGCTGTGTTCCATTCACATGGCTTTCTCTACTTTTCTGTAACAAATTACTTTTTTTTAATTTTTTTTATTGTTTCATTTATATAGCTCCCTTTAACATCTAAGGTCATATCGGGGCTTTCCACTTGAAACAACTCGTTGTCTGTAGGTTCTTTGCGTTGTGTTTAAATCATTTTGTTTTACTCAAACACGCACACATTCACACTCACATACAAACTTCCAGACTCTGTGGGGGATAGGGAATAATTCTGGCTAGAGGAAAGTTCCCCGCCCCAGCCGGGAATCGAACCCGGGACCCCCGGGTGAGAAGTCAAAAAATTATTGTTAACAAGCTTATGCTTCTATTTACTTCATGCTAATCGAGATAAAATTAGCAGAAATAGTCTTATTATTTGCTTCCTTGTAATTAGAAGTGAAATTTGGGAGCATCATGGGTTAAAATGATAGTCAAAAACTGGTTACTAGCTGAGTGAAGTTTCTTTGTTTGTATGGACACGAGTTGACAAATTCCTGTATGAGAAAAGTACAACTTTTTCAAAGCTGAAACCATAAACAAGAAATATCTCAAAAGTGATCAACTCCACGAAAAGAATGTTGACATAAGTTGTGTGTTTTAACGTGCTCTACATTTTTTGTGTAGTAAGCTTTTGTCTATTTCTTACGATTTACCAATTATGCAAAATTCATCCAAATTCATTCAGAATGAAGAGCTCTTCAGATGCTATAAAATTCAAAATATATATTTTTTCATGTAAGTATGTTTAATATATGGTATTTTAATATAAATTGCTAAAGTCATTTTTCAGAAAATCACAGTTTTCAAAAATGTTTCCATGTAAAGGGTAGTTTGGGGTAAGAGGATTTTCTTCAAAATCTTCGTGTCGTATCCTTGAAAGATACTAAACTTACTATCCTATACTCAGCCTGTTACACCGTACGTGTGCGCATAACTGCAAAATGCAATACATTCAGGGCAATTAATATCGCAGCTGAACCAACTGTTAGAAATGAAGTGGTAGGACCCAAGTCTTGTCCAATTACACCTTGACTACCAAGTTCGCCTCCAGTTCTTTTGTACCTGAGTACGCGCGTGTACTCTAATCCACAAAAGTCGAGTTTGAACGCCTGCTTTACACGGTGCATTGCATGGCACAGTAATGTAAAATTCGACTTGGCTAGGTTGACGGTATTGCAAACTCCAACTCCTCGATTTATGGGAATAGCGTTATCTCTCTTTCCTTACGCTTGAGGCGCTAGCTCCGTTTCTCTCCCCCGTTCCTCACCTTACCCCTGTTCTTCCTCGCTTCTAATCGCTATGAGTTGGACCTCCGTTTGCACCTTGTACGATTTTAGACGTTCGAGAGGTCCTGCTTTACACGAAACCGTTTTCAAAAGTTTTAAATTTCTCAAAAATGACCATAAGTAATTTTATTATGATGCCATATATTTCAAAGATATTTACATAACAAATAAAATGTATATATTAAATTTCATGAGAATAGCCTCTGAAATCTCTTCATTCTGTTATATAGACAACTGCTAAAATGTAAGAGGCAGACAAAATTACATGCTGGCAATTGCACGACATGACCAACCCGCCTCATGTAGTGGCCTCTGTCAAATGCTGGAATGTCTGTCTCACGCGTACTCGAGACATCGCCGGTGCTCAACGTCTTGCTTAACTGTCTGACTCACAGCTGTTGACCGGTAAAACTTAACCACAACAGGCGGTGAATCACGAATGCACTCTGGTGGGCGTTCTACACATTACAGATTCATGTGAGTAATCATTTAATCACACATCAGTGATATGCATGTATACCGAAGAGGGACAATATTGAACTACACCTTCTGGGTGCTTAACTTCTTGCCAGGCAATGTGTGTATGTGTGTGTGTGTGTCTACGACAATAATACAAATTTGGAAACATCGAGCTTGATATTCCACGAGCTCTAAAGCTATAGATGAACTTATGCAAGCAATTAATCAGAGATCCATAACACCTATTTTAGACTGTGTGAAAAAGAAACGGAAGGCAGTGTTAGGTAAAAATGTCGGATTTTCAATAATGCGTGAAATACGAAATGTTGTACGAGGTGATGCTACGGAAATAATTGATGATGGAGTATCTTCCCAAATTTCGATTATGTGTCCTAGTTCCGCTTCGCTCCAAACACATCTTGTGATGTGGAGCCAAGTTTTTCACATCATAAAGCCTGTTTACGGCCAATCGGAGACGATTCGCTTTTGAGACGTTACGAATGTATTTTGTTGTGCATTGTTATCTATGTATCTTGAGAGAAAATGAAACGGATAATGATGCTGATAACTAATTGCACAACAACAATTGAATTATGTAAATATTAAAATTGTTAATTCCCGTAAACCAGCTGTATTTATGTTTACCAACCTCAATCGCCTTCCACAGCTAGTGAAAATATCACAGTCAACCAGTGCCTCATGTTGCTTCTAGTAGTACCACTGTGTACCTACTGCACTGTCAACACATATTCCATCCTGTGCTAACTTCGATTCTGTTCGGCTATCGGTCCCCAAGATGCTATCCCTAGATATCAAATTTCAGATTTTTTTTGTTTTGTTTTTTTTTTGTTTTGTATTTTGCCAAGCATAAAAATCAGTTCATAATGGTAGGCACCTGTTGACCTCCTGATGTACCGGTTACCATGCAAGTCTCTAAAACCCAAGATTGCAGATTCAAACCTGACGGAGTTGATGGATTTTTTCGGACCCAAAATTCCTTATATGGGTTCCTTTGGAAGGGAAGCAAAACCGGTGGTCCATGGTCCCATTTATTTAGACGTAAAAAAAATTCCCACGCCTTGAAAGAAGAAGGCTTCTGAGAAAAATTCCACAATTTTGCTCCGCAAGTCATGATTTCGTCCTACAGCAAATTGGTTTATTATTTTATCAATTCAAGATTGCTCCATTGCCCCTGTAGGTGACGAGCTCATTCCTTTTCACCTTGGCGCATAGTGCTGAACTCACGAAATATAAATTCAAATCTCATCAAGGAAACATCGTAACATATAGTCCAGGTCCTGTATCATTTATCTCCAGCTTTTTCTTTCAATGTTTAACACCATATTCGGTTAATATAGAAATATAGAATAATAATATAGAATTGCAAATTTTACACAGGCAGTGTGTGTGTTCTATAATAGGGACATGGCGTCATTTTAAGCCATTTCTAACGTAAAACGGAGAGTTCGGTTTGAAATACAGCATTCCTTAACCTCTTGCATACTTTATGTGAGGAGGTATAAAAATTAAAGGCACCTGTACTGACTCGTAATTCATCATATGACACTCATGTACGGTTTTAGTTTGTAATCAAATAAAATGAATAGAAATACATTGTTTTCATTTAGGTATTCTAATATATTTTGAGGTTTTGAGTTAAGTGAAGAAAATCAATTTACGCAATGTCTAACTCGTGCAAATAATCTTTTAAATTGGGGAATATGAAAGAAAACAAAACTAATTATAATAATCAAGGCCTACAGGAAATTCGCCAAACGAGGAGAGTTCTGTTAGGACTTATATTTTTACTTTCTCTACACACACTGTGCATACAATAGGTAGGCAGACATTGTGTTCCACTCAAAATTTCGTTGTTCGACATTTCATCGGAAATATGTGTTTCGAGGTCCCCTGAATTCAAAAATGTATTTTTAGAAGAAGGTCCGTATGTACGTTTGTGTGTATGTGTATGTGTCCGTGGACACACAACTAAAAAGGCGATTAAATACCAAACTTTTATTTGAGTTTAGTATATTCCAGGTATGTCGCACTAAGATTTTCAGGAAAATCCCTCCCCAATCCAAACTACCCTTACATAAAACATTTTTCCTAATTTTCGATTTTGAAAAAAATATTC
Source organism: Hymenopus coronatus (assembly GCA_030762935.1). Classification (NCBI taxonomy): domain Eukaryota; kingdom Metazoa; phylum Arthropoda; class Insecta; order Mantodea; family Hymenopodidae; genus Hymenopus; species Hymenopus coronatus. The sequence goes on along the minus strand of CM060886.1, from coordinate 11,413,402 downwards.
ATACAATTTTGATTAATATGCTGTGTATTAAAGATGTTTAGATGACAAACAACCTGTATGACTTTTGTATAACTGAGGAGTGGACTTTCAAAAAGCAGTTTGATCACATTTTTTTCTGAGAAAATCAACATTTTTTGTAGTACTTAAACTACTAAATGAAATTTACAAGCATTTAGCTGATAAATAAGATAAAAAATCATGGAAATAAAATGAAATTCAGAAAAATAAAAAACAAACTTTTCTGAGATTTATTACCGAAAAATGGACGGACAAACTCCTTTTTAATAGGTAATGGAGAACAAATTGCTATTTGATTGTGTAATTTAAACTTTAATATTATTTTCTGTCAAAATACAACAGCCTTTCAATATAAATTTTTAAAGTCTGTCCTTTTTAGGTATTATAGTGAATAATACAACCAAAATATTTAAATTTTAAGCGTAGATTAAGACCTTTAGAGGACATTTAAATGCTATTTAATGTTACAGTTCTTTGAAATTTACAATTTGAAAGCTGAATTATGTTCTTCACAATCTTCATCATCAATGCACTCACAGCTGGTGTTCCCATCCAATTGGGCATGCCATTGAAGTTCTGGATTGTTAAGGCGTTTCAAATGAATTTCTTTTGGCATTTGAGGTGGAACTGTTCATTTGCCTCTCTTTAACAAGGATTTGAGTTCTTGAGCTATGCCATTATTCCGATAAAAAATCTTCTGAGTTAAACAGAACTTTAGCTTCAATGTTCTTCATAATGACATGTTTTTGTGTCAGTTGTTGCTTTATTTTGTTAAGAGAGGATGTGCCAGATTTAAAGTCAAAAAGCGTTCATTAGTTTTCCAACTTTCAAACCTCTCTAAATGCAGAATATAACACTGAAGGTAAATAAATTCTTTGTGATTTAGAACGGTTTTAATGACATTCCCGACCGCAGAGCTTGGATATAAATTCCCTACCTTCTTTTCATGTAATGGTTTGTCATTTGTGGTCACCAACATGATTTTCTTTTATATTTCCTGCCTTCATACATTTAGCAATGGTAAATAATCTTTTCTGTGTGACTGTCAAAACTTACATGGGAAACTTCTGGCATACAAACACAGAACCCAAAGCCGGTACTAAACAATAAGCTGATGTGAAATTCCCTGATTATCACTTCTCCTGCATTTTGGTACATTCAGTGTTAATAAGTTTGACAATTTTATTTATCATATTGGCTTACTTTATTCTTTACACTGTAGTCTTTATCGGTTTGAGATTATCTCGTTATGTGTGTACACCACAATTGAAAATGCCCTGAATATTATTGCATGGTTTGTTGTATCCTTCTATATTTGGAAAGTGATTGACATATCTAGAAAGGAACAAAAATGACTTGTTTTAGTTCAAAATAACATTTATTATAATTATTATTATTATTATTATAATTATGAAAATGGTCATTAGTGTTACATTTCCACTATGATGAAAACTGTATTTTTTGATAATTAATTTCTTCGTTATTATATGCCTCACTTGATTCATTCTTTCCCTGCTTGTACTGCTTTTAGGCCTCTTTCTGCTGCCATGATGAATGTCACTACCAGGAGAATCACCTTCCATAATGTTCATTTAAACACTGAAATCTATTTTATATTCTTTTCCCTCTCTATAACGTCTAATAGCAGCTGCATCGAACACATCCTATTGGTTAATGAAGGGCATGTTACCATCTGTGAACATGTCAACAGTAAATGGAAAGACAGCATGAAGATAAAAGAATAATCTTTTGCAAGAATAGTTTATTCACAGAACTGATAGAGAAGGTTATGTCAATGAAACACATGGACTTTCATTCACCCACCATCCACGATATTCTACTGTTTGCCAATAACAGATAGTGGCCACGCTTTTGGAGGAAGTTAGGACAAACAGTGCCGAACAACCCTTCATGCACGGGCAGACATACTGAAGATTATCTCAGAGGAATAGGTAATAATTTATAAGAATAGTTTTTTTGCAGAACAGGTAGAGAAAGTCATGTGAATGCAACATATCAGATTTTTTTTTATAATTATTCTTATTATTCGATGCTTTAACAGCTCTATCATTTTACGTCGGAATTGCTCGATAAGATACTCCGTTTGTGGTATGTGGTGGACAGCAGCCTTTTAAGGTCTCATCCCGTTCCATGCGACCTTCGCTTAGCGCAAAAAAATGGCATTAAGGTTCCTAGATGTAGTTGCACTATCATTGTAGTTAGAAAGTACTATAGTAAAGTGCAGGTAGCCTTCTGGGACTCATCTCCTCGCAAGTTAGCTCCGCGTCCAGCAGATAGCTTGTGCTATAGATGACAGCGCAATCGCAATTACCATGTATTTTCAGTTTTTCTATTGTTTTAGACTGAGCTTTGAGTCGGGGTATTAAATATCCAATCCCGCACTTAACGTGGCGACTGAGGTAAATCACATTAACTGGTCGGCCTCTGGGATTTGAACCCATGACCACCCGAATGTGTGCCGGAGAACTTACATCCCTCTCGGTTATTTAACACAAGGTTTCTTGTTAGCACATTCCTCGCTAATTACGTTTCGTATGCTTTGTTGATCAGTTCATTGATTTGCAGAAATATTTTCAATTCTTTATTTTCTCTACCACGTAATATGTATGCAGTTGGTATAGAAGGTGTTATATTCCAATTAAAATTTGATGTCGCGTTTTCACAGGAAATATATAGTTTGAACTCCCCTGAATTAGAAAAAATAGAAAAAGGTCGTATGTATGTGTCCGTGTATGTGCATGTGTATGCATGCGTGTGTGAGAGCATGTGTGTGTGTGTGTATGTATGTGAACAGCTTACTCAAAAATGAAAGTACAGACTTGCTATTTAAGTACAACTTTCAAGGATGCGAAGCTTTTCATGAAAAGCCTCCCAACCCAAACTAACCCTTACGTGGAACATTTTTTGAAAATATTTATTTTCTCAAAAATGACTCTAACAATCGTGATTAAAGTACCATATGTTACAGATATATTTATCACAAAAATGTATATTTTGATTTCCTGGCAAATAGCCTCTAGCCCTCTTCGTTCTGATGACTTCTGCGTACACAATTTATGTCACATATATTTTTGTACAGTCAATAATTTCCCAGATTTTTCGCGTAATTGCTTTTAAAATGTGCATTACTTAGACTTTTTTATCAAAAGGGAAGTCGTTAATCACTCTTTTCTTCCTGGTCATGCAAAGAGGAGTTTTAATTGCTTTTAAAAGACTTGACCATCGCTTAACCTAGTGTACCCTTATTTCTTCTGCTTATAACAATTATAAGACAATTTTTGCTAAAGTTTATGTACAGAGAAGATAATGTTTTTACTTTCTCTACATGTACTATATACATAGTGTATAGAGAAGGTATTGCACTCCACTCAAAAATTCGAAACCGAGATTTCAACAGAAGTACATGTTTTACGGTCCTCTGTCCCCTGCATTTACAGAAAAAGGTCCGTGTGTGTATGTGTGTGCGTGTCCGTGTGTCTGTGAACATGATAACTGAAAAATGAAAAGTTGGTAAAATACCAAGCTTGGTATTTAAGTTTAGTGTCGTCCAGGAAAATTTGGGAAAAATCCCTCCACCCCAAACTACCCTTTACATGGATTTTCTCAAAAATAGTTCCAACCACTTTGATTAAAATGCCGTATCTTAAATATATTTATATGGAAAATAAGATATATATCTTGAATTTTCTGGGAATAGCCTCTAAAGACCTCTTTATTCTAGGTAAATTTTCCTGAATTTTGCATAACTGGTAAACCGTAACAGATAGACAAAAACTTACAACACAAAATCTGTAGAGGCTCTTTTAAACACACAATTTGTGTTATATATTTTTTTTTCGTGGAGTTGATCGTTTTTGAGATATTCCTTGTTATTGATTTCAGCTTTAAAATACTTATACTGTTCTCATACGGGAATTTGTCAACACCTGTCCATACACACAAAGGAACGTCAATCATATAGCAACCAGCTTTCCATCACTTTAGCCACGATAAAGCAAGTAACAAGACGATTTCTACTTTTTTCTGGATTAGCATGAACTATATAGAACAATATGCTTTTTAACAATAATTTGTTGTATAGATGTAGAGAAAGTCATGTGAATGGAACACATCAGATTTTTTAAGGATAGATTATTGTAGAATAGATAGAAAAATTCATGTGCATGGAACATATAATATTTTTACTGATTTTCGCTTAGCATTCTTTGTGTGGATGTAAAGGAGAATGCGGGGTTTCAATAATTAGCAACACTGAAATGTGATAATGGTTGATTTGGAAGACATTCCAAGCATATTATCAAGTAGCAGGTAGAGTAATTTAAAATCGTTTTAAAAGGTTTGTTTTAATCGAACGAAATGTACGTACTCTTTAGGTTCAGCAAGTTTTTCACTGAAAAGTGTAATGCATGTGGAAGTAAGGACAAAATTACACACATAAGTTGACATAATAATCATATAATACAAATAACTGGTGAGGAATAATAATGAAAACTACATGAAAGAAAACAATTCTTAAAATGGAGAGACTTGTATCAATGAACTTAAATAAACCGAAGTTTCGTTTAAAACGAAGAGGAATTAGTAAGAACACGGATGCTATTTAGGCAAATAAAATAGAAACGGCCCAAGAACAAAACAATTTGGATTCAGATAAGAGACCTTCCAAAAGTTCATTTTAAACATGCAAGGTCTAAATAAGGCAATAATCGCAGAAAAGAACGCTTATTGGCTAATAAAATTAAATTACTTCTTCAGCAGGAGAAATTTCATGAGTCAAAACAATGACTTCGATAATATGAAAAAAAATACGGATTTCTTTATCTCTGAGTCAAAATTACAAAGATGTTATTGCGAACTTACTTTTAAAGACTTTTATTCGGTGCTTCGTGGGTTTGCGCGAATTTCAAAGTCATGGATCCAATCTTGGTAAGTGTTCTGCACCCTAATGCTAAACAGGGTTTCCAAAGAAGCAGTGCCCCGCCCCCCCCTTGAGTGTCAAGTGCGTCTCTGTTTTAAGCGGGAAGAATTTTAATATTTCAGCTCTTAAAGCTGCAAAGTTCTTTCATCCTGTTGTCTGAGCACCAGAAGCTGAAACCATATGTCCTGAAAATTGATTTTCACGCATTCAATATTCATTTCCTTGTAGACTTATTCAATAAGAACCTCTTATTGATATTTCATTGTCTTAGTAATTGATTAGCGACTTAATTGTATGTAACCATTAATGTGTCACTCCTTCAGTTATATTAAGTAAATTTATCTTTGAGCTTGTATTACGTTTCTTACTTGATTTTCTACACCGCTTTATCGAAAATCAACTACTTCATATCATTTCATACATTTTATTATTTTATTTGTTAAAGATTCATGAAGCATTTCCTATATAATTTGAAATTTATCTTACTTTTCTATTTTAGTATTTATACTTAAACCGCATCCCATACACTGGGGAATACAATATGCATGTACATTTAATATTTTCCTCACGTACTAAATATGTACTTTGCGAACTTGTCTGAAGTTTTATCAATTGCTCTTTCTTGAGTCCTATGCAGCTGTGTTACGCAAACACCAACTTTTTCAGATCTGACAATTTTCAAAATCTGCGAAATGGATTTGTTTAAGCCACGAAACAGTGAAGTTGGGAGGTACGTTAGACGTTACCTAGGGCAATTAGTCTCCTCCTCTGCTAATGTGCAGGTATAAGGTATTGTTCTACCTAAGAGTTCATATTAAACAAGAAAAACATTAACAGATTTAGATAGGTAGAGTCAGACTGAAACAATCACTGCCATAGCCGAGAGTTGAACCACGGATCTCCCGGTCTCTAGCCAACTGCTCTACCACTTAGCTACTATGGCACTATGCCGGCATAGCATTGAATTTCTCAACTGTCTCGCATGTTTTCCGGTAAACCACAAGGTGATCGCAAATGACGACTTAAGTCCCAGGATTCATAGTATAGCCAACTATTATGGTCAATTGGTATTGGTTTAATTGTTTTTTCACACAAGGCGTGTGTAGGATAGGAGTTGGAAAGGTGGCCACGCTTGATAAGATGCGTAGTTGGAAATTAAAACTACTCGTAATAACAAGGAATATCTCAGAAACGGCCAACTCTGCAAAAAAATGTATAGGACATAAATTGTATGTTTTAACGAGATCTAGATTTTATGTATAGTAAGCTTTTGTCTATCTCTTACGATTTGCCAGTTATGCAAAATTCAGTATAATTCATCCAGACTGAACAGGTCTTCAGAAGCTTCTTATCGCCAGAAAATTCAAAATATGCATTTTATTTGTGATGTAGATATCTTTAATATACAGTATTTGAATCAAAATCGTCAGACCCATTTTTGAGAAAATCAAAATTTTCGTAAATTTTTCCATGTAAAGCGTAATTTGTGGTGGGAAATTTTCTTGAAAATCTTCGTCGCATCATTGGAAGATACTAAACCTAAATACTAAGTTTGGTATTTAACGGGTTTTCTCGTATTTGAGCTATGCTGTCTACAGACACATACACAAACACTCACGACCTTTTTCTAAAAATGTATTTTTCAGGGGACCTCAAAATATATTTCCGGTAAAATCTCGACATTGAATTTTTCGGTGGAATACAATACCTTATCTATCCACTATGTACATTGCATTCGGGCTAAAGAAAGTAAAAAGGGATTAAAAGATACGGCCAGGGATCTCTTAATTGAAGAAGAAATTGTCTTGCAACCCGCTACTCGAAGAGGGTTTGACATCGCCGTAGTGACCTACCTGAAAGTAGCGTCTGTCGACCATAAGGTGAGCTGCCGTCCACATACAATTTCCCACCTCACCACGTTTCTGCAGCTCATATCAGAGAGAAAGTCAAGAAACGTGTAGCGTTCTTTTGATTTACTTTCAATAACATAATCCCAAATCCATCTGCAACAGCAATGAGACAGGCAACGGTCCACTTTTAAGTTCATTTCACATATCAATGTTTATTTTATGAATGTTTATAAAATTACTATATTGACCTATATACCGTGTTAAATAAGCATTTAACAATTATTTAAATAAAATACTCCATTAGATATGTATGTACAACCATTGCAAAGCATACCTTCATGTCTTGTGGACTATTATTAGCATAGCTCGAGTTTTGATGACTTCATAGTATCTAAAAAATGACGGAACTAGTATTAAAAAAACCAATATCCTACACTCACATGACTTTCTATCCGTATTTTGCAACGAGCTATTGTTACGAAAACTTATTCTTCCATTTAATTTATGGAAATCCAGATAAACATAAGCAGGAGCGGTACAAGGGGTTTAAGGAAATACATTAGGCTAAAACGATAAAGTACTAAGACATGTCACCATGTTACGTCGTATAATATTCAAATTAGATTCTCTATGTATGACTAGGTGGGAAACAAATGACATCCCAGTTGAGAAGTATAAGAATTGAAAAATTTAATCCAATAACAAGGAATATCTCAGAAAGGTTAACTGCACGAACATGTATATGACAATAATTGCGTGTTTTAACGAGATCTACATTTTTCGTGAAGTAAGATTTTGTCCATCTCTTACGGTTCAACAGTTATGCAAATGTCAACCAAAATGAACAGGTCTTCAGAGGTTATTACTTCAAGAAAATGTGTTATACGTTTAATTTGGCACAAAATATCTTTAAATATATGACATTTTAATTAAAATCATTAGATCTTTTTTTTGAGAAAATAAACATTTTCGAAAAAGGTTCCATGTAGTTGCGGTGAGGATTTTTCTTGAAAATCTTCGTGTTGTATGCTTGGAGGATACTGAACATAATTGTCAAGTTTGAAATTTAATGGCCTTTTCGTTTTTT
>CM060886.1:11370508-11403008 GCA_030762935.1 Hymenopus coronatus | reverse complement strand
GCACACTCAAAAACAGACACACTCACACATAGACACACTCACACATACACATACACACATACACACACTCACAAACAGACACACTCAGACACAGACACACTCACACATAGACACACTCACACACAGACACACTCACACATACACACACTCACACACAGACACACTCATACACAGACACACTCACAAACAGACACACTCACACATAGACACACTCACACACAGACACACTCATACACAGGCACACTCACAAACAGACACACTCACACACAGACTCACTCACACATAGACACACTCACACACAGACACACTCACACATAGACACACTCACACATAGACACACTCACACACAGACACACTCACACATACACACATAGACACACTCACACACAGACACACTCACACATACACATACACACACATACACACACTCACACACAGGCACACTCATACACAGGCACACTCACAAACAGACACACTCACACATAGACACACTCACACATACACATACACACACATACACACACTCACACACTGGCACACTCATACACAGGCACACTCACAAACAGACACACTCACACATAGACACACTCACACATAGACACACTCATACACAGGCACACTCATACACAGACACACTCACACATAGACACACTCACACACAGACACACTCAAACATAGACACACTCAAACATAGACACACTCAAACACAGACACACTCAAACATAGACACACTCATACACAGGCACACTCATACACAGGCACACTCATACACAGACACACTCACAAACAGACACACTCAAACATAGACACACATATACACAGGCACACTCATACACAGGCACACTCATACACAGACACACTCACACATAGACACACTCACACATAGACACACTCAAACATACACACACTCATACACAGGCACACTCATACACAGGCACACTCATACATAGACACACTCACACATAGACACACTCATACTCAGGCACACTCATACACAGGCACACTCATTCATAGACACACTCATACATAGACACACTCATACACAGGCACACTCATACACAGGCACACTCATACACAGGCACACTCATACATAGACACACTCACACATAGACACACTCATACACAACTACACTCATACACAGGCACACTCATACATAGACACACTCACACATAGACACACTCATACACAGGCACACTCATACATAGACACACTCACACATAGACACACTCAAACATACACACACTCATACACAGGCACACTCATACACAGGCACACTCATACACAGACACACTCATACACAGACACACTCACACATAGACACACTCACACATAGACACACTCAAACATAGACACACTCATACACAGGCACACTCATACACAGGCACACTCATACACAGACACACTCACACATAGACACACTCACACACAGACACACTCACACATACACACATAGACACACTCACACACAGACACACTCACACACAGGCACACTCATACACAGGCACACTCATACATAGACACACTCACACATAGACACACTCATACACAGGCACACTCATACATAGACACACTCACACATAGACACACTCAAACATACACACACTCATACACAGGCACACTCATACACAGGCACACTCATACACAGACACACTCACACATAGACACACTCACACATAGACACACTCAAACAATCACACACTCATACACAGGCACACTCATACACAGACACACTCACACATAGACACACCCACACATTGACACACTCAAACATAGACACACTCATACACAGGCACACTCATACACAGGCACACTCATACACAGACACACTCACACATAGACACACTCATACTCAGGCACACTCATACACAGGCACACTCATTCATAGACACACTCATACATAGACACACTCATACACAGGCACACTCATACACAGGCACACTCACACATAGACACACTCACACATACACACATACACACACTCACAAACAGACACACTCACACACAGACACACTCACACACAGACACACTCACACATACAAACATACACACACTCACAAACAGACACACTCACACATAGACACACTCACACATAGACACACTCACACATACACACACTCATACACAGGCACACTCATACACAGGCACACTCATACACAGACACACTCACACATAGACTCACTCACACATAGACACACTCACACACAGACACACTCACACATACACACATAACACACTCACACACATACACATACTCATATACAAGGCGTGCGCGCTGACCATTTTCTAAAACTGTTCTTCTTTGATTTCAGGGGGTGTCAAATCATATATTTCCGGTGAAATATCGGTATCATATGTTTAGGTGGAATATAATACCTTCCCTAGCTACTAAGTACATTGTCCGTACATGGTAAAGACATTCAATATGGTATGTACTTGGGGATTAGAACAAGTGGCAAAAGTATATATGCAGGTTTTCTTTGAGAATTTAGAAATTAGTTATAAATATATCTTTGATCCAAGTTCTTCTTTGAAGAATCTGAAAATAAGATTAGGAAAAATGTTTTAGAAGCAAGTTCTTAATTTATACAAAATTCATAGCTTATAAGTAGGTAACGCAATACAAGTATAAGGACAATAAAACTGGCCCTTTCTTTCTTTTGGTAATGGATTGCAGTTTTCCTGCTTCCGCGACATTAGCAATGCATTGCTTCATCCACAAGTGATACTTTCCAGACTAACTATTAAATAGGCACGTGTTTCTTCTCTCCTGAGATTGCGAATAAAGAACATACTCTTTCTCAGCTGAAGAGCGAAATTTTGAAGTTTGAGAAGTTATTCTTGTGAAGAAGGCTTAATAAAATAAAAATATTCATGTATTCAATATGAATGTAAGAGAGCAACTAAATGAAGGCAGAAAGGGTAGTAAAATGATAACTTAACAATTAGTAATCGGAAACATTCCTAAAATTAGAAATTGCATAAATGGCCACAAAGGCTTAATAAAATGCATTTACATAATCTGGGGCATACGATAATATTTTAGTAAATGTGAGACGTGGCTATAGTGCAACAATTAAAATAGGAAATGTCATCCGAATCGGGGCCCAGACTGCTAGACTCAGGAAGCTTATTTCGTAAATGTCAAATTTGCTTATATTCAGAGTAGAACATTGGAAAATCAAAATCTTAAAAATATAGGTATAACCTCTATACCTCTTTAATCTCTAACTAAAATATACAGATTGCTTGAAGGAAGAGAATGAAATCTATAGTCTGTGTTTAAAAAGCCATTTGTTAGTGCAGCATATTCTTTAATGCCGAAAAATATTCCATGTAAAGGGTACTTTGGGATGTGTGGTTTTGGCTGAAAATCTTCGTGTCATATCCGTGGACGATACTAAACTTAAATACCAAATTTGGTAATTAACCGACTTTTCGTTTATCAGTCATGCTGTCCACACACACACACACAACCACGCAAGAGACACACAAACAAACCTTTATTTATTTATTTTTTAATTCCGGGTACTCAACACCTGTATCGCGATATCGAGTTTTAGGTGTAATACAGTATCACTGTTGTACGTACGTGCTAGAGAAAGTGCATTGCCAAATCTTTACTAAGAGGAAAAGCATTGGATGTGTGGAAGTGCACTTTCTGTTACAGCGACGCCAAGTGACAGGCTTGTGTTTCTGCACCTGCCTCATGTGGTGAGGTATAATTAGCAAGTCGTATAGAGGTGTGGTCTGGCCTGTATCGTGCTCCCAACCAGTGTCCACATCATATCGATTGTATTTACCTCGCTGAATCAATCGCTCCTTCTTTGGCGAGTCTTCTGATGGATGGACTGTCAAAGTCATGAAGTTTTTTGATACTGGGCTGCAAACTGTTGCAACCTGTTTGGAATAATGTCTGACTTCTGTCACATGTCTTCAGCTCACCAAACGCTCTGAAGAAACATTTGTTTGTTTTGCTTCATCTTTTGCTCCTAACAACAGAGTTGTTTTAAAAATAAATCTCAAAAACATACTCGCGATGTGCTTGAAATGAAAATACACTGTAAATAATTTACTTCTGAGATTTAGTCTACTCCTAATTTGCAGAATTTTACTGTATGTTAGCTTACATCATGCCACTACAATGATACACAGTTTACTTATTCAGTAGAGCCCCGGTAATTCAAGCTAATTGGCACTGAGACTACCTTGAATTAGAAAAAGCTCGGGTATTGCGGAAATATCTCTAAATTAATGGGTAAATCATGAATAAATGTTTAATGAGCAGAATAATTGTTAAAAATAAATAATGTAGTAGGTGTGGCTCACCGCAGTACAACATATAAGGTAGATATCATCCACAACAAGGTCTGTTTCTGCTGTTAAATGTGTATGTTTACTTTCTCTATACGTACTATATACATAAAGTATAGAGAAGATATTGCACTTCACCCAAAATTGGATACCAAGATTTCACCGGAAATATATGTTTTAGGGTCCCCTTTATCCAAAAAAAGCATTTTCAGAAAAAGGTACGTGTGTGTATGTGTGTATGTGTCCATTTGTCTGTGAACACGATAACTCAAAAACGAAAAACCGGTAAAATACCAAACTTGGCATTTAAGTTTAGTATCTTCCAGGAATGCGACACTAAGATTTTGAGAAAAATCCCCCATCCCAAACTACCCATTACATGGAATTATTTACGAAAATTTCGATTTTCTCAAAAATGGCTCAAACGATTTCATTAAAATATCATACATTAAAGACATTTACTTGACAAATAAAATGTATATCTTGAATTTTATGGGAATATCCTCTGAAGACTACTTTATTCTGGATGAATTCTACGGAATTTTGCATAACTGCTAAACCGTAAGAGATGGACAAATATTTACTGCACAAAAAATGTAGAGCACGCTAAAACACACAATTTATGTTATATACATTTTTTTTCGTGGAGTTCATCGTTGAGACATTCCTTTTTTTGGGGGGGGGTTTCTGCTATGAAAAACTTACACTTTTCTCATACAGGAAATTGTCAACAGCTGCCATACAAATAAAGGAACTTCAATGACATAGTAATCAGCTTTTGATTATCACTTTAACCTATGGTACTCCCTTATTTTGCTTCTACTTACAAGGAATTAAGTAATAAAACTATTTCTGGTAAGTTTTTAAGATTATCATGAAGTAAATAGAAGTATAGGCTTTTTAAGAATAATTTGTTGCAGATATGTAGAGAAAGTCATGTGAATGACATACATAAGATTTTTTAAATTGCTTATCCAACCTGTAGTTTGCAGTCTTGTTTCTTGGTATTTTAAACATTATTTTAATGAATTTTCATCATGAAAGGATTTCAATATCCTCTCTATAAATTAGCTCGTTCCTTGTTATACTAACTACTGTAAGAGTTACTTTGCGGGGTTGACTAAACTATTGATTCTCAAGAAGTAGATATTTAGCTGGTTTGATTGAGAATGCTGAAGGATCGATCCCCAATGTTAAATCGTAAAAGCAGCTACTCCTATTATGTAACCACAATGTCTACTTGCTTTTACTAAGCTAACAAACTTTAATATTTTGGGAGAGAAATAGTAAAAGTAACATTTGAAATAACTTTAATTTGCCTTAAGTTTTACGATGTGAATGTTGGTTTGCTCGCTTAAAAACAGAATAACACTTTGGACACATTAGACATATGCACTTTAGTTTACTAGGGGTTTATAAAACGTCTGTTTATCTAGTTCATTTATTGGTACAAGTCTGCAGAAATAGCTACTTACACATTTACTTATAGAAGCAAAGGGAAAAGCGATAGTCAAATGTTCAAATACTCCCGAGAAACAACTAAATAGTAACAATGTTTTAAAAGAAAGGAAAATTCAAACCATTGATAAGGATTATCCTGAAAATGTCTAATGCCACAAAAACATTATAGGAAATAAATTGCGTCTTTAAGATATCTACAATTTTGGGGTAGTATGTTTTAATCTATCACTTAATCTTTGTTAGCTATACAAGAGTATACACAATGCCTCCAGAATGAAGAGGCCTTCACAGACTATTCCCAGAAAATTTAATATGAACTTTTATTTGACATGTAAATGTGTTTAATGGGTATTTTAATCAACATTGTAGGAGTAATTTTTCAGAATATATAATGTTTCAAAATTTGTCCATGTAAAGAGAAACTTCCGGCTAGGGAAATTTCTTGAAATTCTTCCCGTCACATCTTTGGAGGATAATGAACGTACATACCATCTTTGGTGCTTATCCTAGATTTCGTTTTTAAACTAATGCTGTTCACAGACACACACAGACCTTTATTTCTAAAAGCTTAGGGGCCTCAAAACATATATCCGGTGACATCTCGATATCGAATTATTGGCTGAAGTGCAACTATACCTGCTAGGGACGTGGTAGAAAACGCATTTAATCGGCGTTTAGGTTTTCGCTCTCCCCAGGACTTAGTGAATACCCTGGGAAAAGTTTAGGTTAATAGGCGGCTTGATCCAAACAGATCAAACTTGGTCTGTAGTTTGTATAAAATAAGATGGCAATGTGGCTACTTCCTGCGACCGTAATCGCCGAACGTGTGTGAACGACTTACTTTGTAAGTAATTACTGATTGTTATCACCCATTGTTACACCTGCTTTAGTGGACACGTGTGCCGTCGGCAAGTACTTTTGACATCAAAGCTGTAAGAGTGGACGTGTGTGCTGGTGGCAAGTTCTTTGACGCCGAAGCCGCGTATTGTTAAACCTCAGTAAGTTTGTGACACCTGCGGTAGTTCGCACGTCTGACTGCTTCAGGAAGTTTCCTGTCACGTGACCGACAGTATATACAGCAGAACGAGGCCTGCCCAGAGATCTTGTTCAACTTGGAATGCTAGCGAGCAGCAGTACCCGCCGCCTCAGGAACGTCGAAAGGATAAGACAGAATTGTTGTTGTAGCATCGGAGAAACACAGTTATTTGCGGGAATTCGATGTCGAGAGTTCGCCGGAAATATATGTTTTGAGGGTCCTTGAGACCCCCCCAAAAAAAAGCATTTTAGAAAAAGATCCATATGCGTATTTGTGTGTGTGTGTGTGTCTGTGTACAGCATACTTTTAAAACTAAAAGGCCGTAAAAAAAAAAAAAAAAAAAAAAAGACAAACAAGAAAACAACAGAAAACAATTTTTACTTAAGTTAACTATCTTCTTAGGATATGACACGAAGATTTTCAATGAAATCTCCCACACCTAACTTCGTTTTATATGAAATGTTTTTTTAAAATATTTGTTTTTCTCAAAAGTGGTTCTAACGATTTTTATTAAAATCCAGATATTGAAAATATTTACATCACAAATAAAATGTATATCTTGAATTTTCTAAGACTAGTTTCTGAAGACTTGTTCATTCTGGATGAATTTTGCTGAAATTTGCATAACTGGTAACCCGTAAGAAGTATACAAAAACTTACTACACAAAAAAGTGAATCTCTTTAAAACAAAACAATTTATGTCATTTATTACTACTTTCTCAGCCCCATATCTACAATGTACATAGGGATAGAGAAGGTATTGTAATACACTCAAAAATTCGATACCGAGATTTCACCAGATATATATGTTTTGGAGTCCCTGAGTCCGAAAAAATCATTTTTACTTTCTCTAGCCCCATATGTACAATGTACATAGGGATAGAGAAGGTATTGTAATACATCCAAAAATTCGATACCGAGATTTCACCGGAAATATATGTTTTAGGACCTTCTGAATCCAAAAAAAAAAAAAAAAAAAAAATTGTAGAAACAGGTCCGTGTGTATGTGTATGTGTGTGTGTATGTTTGTGTGTCTGTGGACAGCATATCCCAAAAACGAAAAGGCGGTTAAATACCAAACTTGGTATTTCAGTTTGGTGTCTTCTAAGGATGCGACACGAAGATTTTCAAGAAAATTCCCCACCTTCATTTACATGGAAAAATTTCCGAAAAATTTGCTTTTCTTAAAAATGGCTCTGACGATTTTGATTAAAATACCACATATTAAGGCCATTTCTATTACAAATAAAATGTACATATTGCATTTTCTAGGAATAGCTTCTAAAGTTTATTCTAAATGAATTTTGCTTAATTTGGCATAACTAGTAAACCATAAAAGATAGACAAAAATTACTAAATAAGAAATGTAGATCTTGTTAAAATACACAAGTTATGTCATTAACATTTTTTTCGTGGAGCTTACCGTTTTCGAGGTATTCCTTATTATTAGTTTCAACTGTGAGGTACTTCTACTTTTCTCAGACGGAGTGTGTGTGTTTCTTTTGTTCTACTCCTGGTCAAGCAACGAAGTGATTTGCAATGACAATCGCATATAGACAGCTTTTGAAACATTTGACTATCACTTTGATCTTGTGCATTCCCTTAGTTCCAGTCTACTTATAAGGAACTAAGTAATAAAATTCTGCTGTTTATCTCGATTAGCATGGTGTTGGAAGAAGAGTTATCTTTTGTAAGAAGTTTGTTTGTAGAGTAGCTAGAGAAAGTCATGTGAGTGTAACAAAGAAGATTTTTAAAAAAAGGTCCGTGTGTGTGTGTGTGTGTGTCTGTCTGTCTGTCTGTCTGTCTGTCTGTGTGTGTGTCTTTGGACAGCATAGCCCCAAAACAAAAAGACCGTTAAATACCAAACTTGGTATTTAGGTTTAGTATTTTCCAAGGATGCGGCACGAAGGTTTTCAAAAAAAATACCCTACCACAAACTACCCTTTACATGGAACAAATTTTGACTTCCTTAATAAATGGCTCTAACGATTTTGATTAAAATATCGTATATTAAAGATATTTACACGACAAAATGAAATGTATATCTTGAATTTTCTGGAAATAGCATATGAAGAGTAGCTTATTTTGGATGAATTTTACGGAATTTTGCATAGCTGCTAAACCGTAAGAGATGGACAAAAACTAACCACACAAAAAATGTAGAGCACGTTAAAACACACAATGTATGTTATATATATTTCTTTTTTTTTTTTTTTTTTTTGTGGAGTTGATCGTTTTTTACATATTCCCTGTTTTTGGTTGCAGGTTTGATAAACTTATGCTTTTCTCATATAGGAAAATGTCAACTCCTGTCCATATAAAAAAATCCGATGTGTTCCATTCACATGACTTTCTCTACCTCTCTGCAACAAATTATTGTTAAAAATCTTATGCTTCTACTTACTTCATGCTAATCCAGAAAAATTAACAGAAATTGTATTATTACTTCCTTCCTTGTAAGTAGAAGCGAAATCAGGGAGTACCATAGGTTAAAGTGATAGTCTAAAGCTGGTTGCTATGTGACTGAAGTTCCTTTATTTGTATGGACAGGAATTTGTATGAGAAAAGTATAACTTTTTTCAAAGCTGAAACCAAAAACAAGGAATATGTCAAAAACGATCATCTCCATGAAAAAAATATACATGACATAATGTGTGTTTTAATGTGCGCTACATTTTTTGTGCATTAAGCTTTTGTCCATCTCTTACGGTTTAGCAGTTATGAAAAATTCGGTAAAATTCTCCCAGAATAACGTAGTCTTCAGAAGCTGTTCCCAGAAAATTCAAGATATACATTTTATTTGTCAGGTAAATCTTTAACATTTGACATTTAATCAAAATCGTTAGGTCCATTTTTAAGAAAATAAAAAAAAAAATCGAAAAAGGTTGCTTATAAAGGGTAATTGGGGGTGGGCGATTTTCTTGAATCAGATTTTTCTCAATAAAGTAGAGTTTTTGTCGCTGCTGTGTTCTAGTCTCCAATGAGACGCCGTGTTCAAGACAAACAGCGGAATACCAAACTCGTAATCTCTATTATTAACTCAGATCAAAATTAAAATGCAGAAGGTGCAAGCGAATTTGTGTTACGTCGGGAAAGGTAACTCGCCTTGTATGGTGTTTCTCTTTGCTACAACATGGAAGCAAATAAAACACTCAAGTTACAACTGTACTGAAGAGAAGTAGCGGGTTCTACAAACACGCCGCACACAAGAACGTATTCACGGTTTCCATATTGGTTTGCGTTCAAAAGATGCGATTCTTACTGCGTACCAATGTGACGATTGGTAGATCTTTGTGTGAGGTTTTTTAGTGGCAACCTGCATTAGTAGAGAACGAAGAATACACTTCTGAGAATAACCGTAGATATCGACCCAGTCTACCATTAGCTCAATGTGATTCATCTGCTCAATCTGGAAAATTCACATTATATTCGTATAAGATATATTATTGAAATTTAAATCACACACAGTATAGTGACACTTTTGCCATGTATCAAAATAATAGACTGCACGGTTGTTTGTATAATAATTTATAATTTCTTAGTGCATATGCACTATGTGCATAGTGGATAGAGAAAACATTGTATTCCACCCAAAAATACAATATCAAGATTTCACCGAAAATACATATTTTAAGACCCCCTGAACAAAAAACCATTTTTAGAAACCTATCCGTGTGTGTGTATGTGTGAGTTTCTATGGGGAACTTAGCTCGAAAACGAAAAATCGGTTAATTACCAGGTATTTAAATAGAATATCTTCCAAGGATCCGACGCGAAGATTTTCAAGAAAATTGCCAACTACCCATTTACAGAAAATGTTGATTTTATCAAAAATGGCTCTAACGATTTTGATTAAAATGTCATAGGTTTATATTTTCATAATAAACTAAATGTACTTCTTGATTCTTCTGGGAATAGCTTCTGAAGGTCTGTTAATTCTGGGTTCCTTTTATATAATTGTTGCATAGCTGTAAACCGTAAGAGATAAACAAAATCCTATTGCACAAAAATGTAGATCTCATTAAAACACACAGTTTACGTTGTATACATTCTTTTGTAGAGTTAACCGTTGTCGAGATAATCCGAATTTCTGTTTGTAAACGTTTCTCAAAAGGGAGACTTCTTTCTTTTCGACTCCCTGTTGTTACTGCTTAGAAGCAAAGAGAACCGAATTTTAATTGCTTCTCTTAGCAACCAGGTTTAAAAATATATGACTATCGCTTTAGCCTGTGTAATCCCTGATTTCCCTTCAACTTAAAAAGAAGCAAGTAACAAGATCAGTTCTGGCATCTACATCATCTTGATGTAGATGAAAGAATAATCTTTTGTAAGAAAAATTGTTTGTGGAACAGCTAGAGAAAGTCATGTGAATGAAACACATCATATTTTTACTGTCTAAATTCATTGTTGTAATAAAAATGTTCCACGTGATGCATTTTTACAAAATATATTCATATAATAAGTTCCAGTTTTTGCTATCCAAAACTTTTGATTTTTTAAAAATTAATAATATATTTTTCAAAATCGGAGCATCATTTCAAAAAACTAATGTGGCAGTTTTCATTAACATGATTTTGAGAGACAGTATTAAAATATTCTAGCAAATTACTGACATATTACAACGTGTGGAACATTTTGCGATTAATTCTTGAGCAGACAAGTGTGGAGGTTTTGAGGAGGCAGCCCCTTCACCAGACTACTCAACTGATGATTGGCAGCCCTTCTTGAGGAAATCTTCAACTCGTAATCTTCACAATGTTGAGCTGATGGATTAATAGGAAGACGACACACGCATGTTAAGGACAAACAATTGGGAATTACCTTAAGAAGATCAAAAATAGCAGCCTGCAATGTAAGGGGACTTGGGAGCAAAGAAGGGCAACTCAATGATGAATTGACAAAGAAGAATATTGACTTGGCTGTAATAACTGAGACAAAGGCACGAAACAACTTAAAGATTATGAAATGATGTACAAGGAGTTTCACAGAATGTACGTGCAGTATGTGAAGTAGCAATTTTAGTAAGCAACAAATGGAAACATAAGATTGAAGCTACAATTATATAAACGAAAGAATGGAAATTTGTAAATTAAAAATCGAAAGCGGAATATTATCAATAATAAGTATATATGCTCCAGAAGAAGGAAGGAAGGATGGCACTAAGATATTTTATAAGTAACTGCAAAGCGAACTGACTAAAGCCCGCTTTGGTGCTTCGTAGCGCTGGGGATCGTGGGTTCGAGTCCCGCCTTGGGCATGGGTGTTATATGTTTGTGTATATGTGTGTTGTAAACAACAATCCAGTAATAATACGGCAAAACAAGGTAAAAAAGAAAAAAAAAAAAAAGGTAAATAAAAGTAGGGTATACAGTGCCGGAGTCCCGATCAGTGCCGGTAGTGTATTAAAAAAAAAAAAAAAAAAAAAAAAGTAAATAAAAAAGATCATGCGATTGTATGTGGTGATCTGAATGCAAGAGTAGGCAACCAAGCAATTACAGGAATAGTGGAAACCTTTGGTGAAACCATATCAATAATAATGAACAAGAATTACGACAATTTGTAGCTTATAATTGGTTGAAAATAACGAATACAATTTTTCAGGAAAAGAGATATTCATAACTATACACGGAGATTTGATCATTAATTGATTATATTATGGTAAATGATTAGATAAAAAATCAAGTTCAAGATGTCAGAGCACATTGAAGGAGTGGTGTTGGTTCAGACCACTATTTAGTAGTTGCTACGATAACCTTTTTAACTAAATGGAAGAAATTTAACCAAAAAGTTCATCTGTACCTGAAGTATATAAGGTATATTTATTACAAGAGGAAGACATTAAATATTTATATCAACTGAGAGTACAGGAATATTTGATGAAAATACCAACAGCAGCAAATATAGAGGAAGAATGGGATAATATAAAAGAGAGTGTAAATAGGGCAGCATAGAAAGCAGCAGGAAGAAAAAGGAAAATACGGAAAAAGGATGGACTAAAATATGGAATAGGGATATAAAAACGACGATAACAAAAAAAAAAAAAAGGAAAGCATCTCATAATACTGCAAAGGAAATCAGATGAAACAAGGGAGAATTACAAACAGAAAAGAAATGATGCTAAACAAATAATAAGGAAATCCCTTAAAGACTCTTGGGAGGGATTTATAACAATTTGGAAAATTATATTCATACAAGACAATATATAGCTTATAAAGAACTGAGACATTTAAACAAATCCGAGAGAGATTCGACATATATAAATACAATTACCTATATTAGATCAATGGAAGGAATTTTACAAGCATTTATACACAGCTGAAGATGAAACTGTGAGAACTAAAGAAAAGGAATCTGAACATAAAATTAGAATCGATTCAATAACATTTGAAGAATTAAAACTGTATTAAAAATTATGAAAAACAGGAAAGCTATTGTGCCAGACGGAATTAATGCTTAAATATGGAGGACTAATGTTATAGTTTAGATTATTACATCTATATAATAAAAGTTGGCTAAGCAATAGTATACCTAAGTCAAGGAAAACAGCTGAAGTAATCTCATTATTTTAAAAAGGTGCAAAAAATAACTGTGAAGATTACAGAGGAATATGCCTTTTAAACAACAAAGTATATGCAAAAATTAACATCATGAAGCTAATCACTGAAATATTTTAGAAGAAGAACAGTCTGGTTTTAGGAAGGGCCGTCCTTGCAGTGATAATAGTTTTAGTATTTAAAGAATTTTAGAGAAAAGACGAGAAGTCATTTTACAAACACATATTGCCTATCCTGTTGACTTCGAAAAAGCATTTGGCAGTGTCAGCAGGAATCAACTATGGGAAGGAATGAAGAAAATGGATACCCTTACACATCATTGATACAATTAATTGCCTCACGCAGGTATGTCAAGGTCTGAAGAATTGATAACAAATCAGGGAGTCAGGCAAGGGTGCAGCCTATCACCAACAATTTTAACACACACACACACACACATTTATATATATATATATATATATATATATATATATATGTAGATGATATTATAAAAGAATGGAAGAAAGAGGCTAATCCAGGGATACCACTCAACAAAAATTAATGTCTGAATGTTTTGCTGTATGCCGACGATGTAGCAATTATACAAACTAATGAAGACGGCTTACAGAGATCAGTTTATAAACTGTATCAACTAGGAAAAACTTTTATGTTAAAAATATCAAAGTAGAAAGCACAAGTAATGGCATTTCGTGGAAAATTCCTTATACGTTCTAAAATAGAAATAGAAAATCAAACATTAGAAGGAGTCTCACATTTTGGATATTTAGGATGTAATATAAGATGGGTTGTTAAAAGAGATAGAAAGAAAAGGGTTAAGAAATTTCAATCAATATGTGGAACAATAAATAGAATGCTGAAAAATAAAATAATAAAAGAAACAAAAATGACGTTTTATAAGATAATGGCGCCTCCAGTGCTGATGTTTGGTAGTGAATCATGGATCATTCGGGAAGGAGATAAAAGAAAAATACAATCAGCAGAAATGAACACAGGAATTTATATTAAGTCGTTTCACAATTTTATTATTTTAACAATGGACCAACATAACATGTTAAATTACAGAAACCTGAATTCTGATTGCAGAATCCCGAATCGTACAAAGTGAAAGGGAAATGTTTATTTTCTAATTTTATAGGAATTCATATACCTGAATTCTGTTACCCGCGACTACTGCAGCCTGTTTGAGAACTTCCCCCATCTGAAACTATGATGCTCTTTTCACAGAGAGACGCAAACGCAAAATTAAGCATCCATGGAATTCAATGTCAGCATTCACTTAGATACACGCAAGTTCCTACGCAATGTATTGCAACGCAAGAATTTGTAAATTTCAAACGTCATCCTTGAGTTGCCTACTTCGAGAAAGAATTGTACATTCCTTCCTAAATGCATTGTCTGCCATTCAACAGTAGACGATTGCATTGCGACATTTTACAGGCCCTACTCTAATTACTGGATTCTTTTAAGTAGAAGGGAAATAAATATTATACACTAAGCTAAATTCCTTTAAATGCCGGTCGATTTGTGAATCTTTGCATGCCAGGAGTAAATAAAAGACAGCTTAACCAATAACGCGGAATATCTTACAAAAAAAAAAAAAAAACCGATCAACTCTACTACAAAAAATATCTGATGTGCTACACTCACATGACTTTCTCTAGCTGCTCTACAAAACTCCTACAAAAGATTCTTCTTCTTTGTACACAATGCTAATCAAGATAAATGTTAGCAGAATGTTATTGCTTAGTTCCTTATAACTAGAAGGGAATAAGGGAATGCACTATGATAAATATGTTGTAAAAGCTATCAAATGTTATCGTTATGCAATTGTCATTGCAAATCACTTCTTTGCTTGGCCAGGAGTAGAACAAAAGAAAAACAGACACTTCCTGTGTGAGAAAAGTTTAAGTACTTCACAATAAAAAATCAATAACAAGGAATATCTCGAAAACGGTTACCTCCACAACAAAAACGTAAAAGACAAAATTGTGTGTTTTGTCATGAGGTTCATTTTTTGTGGAGTACGTTTTTTTCTATCACTTACGGTTTAGCAGTTAAGCAAAGCTCAGCAAAATTCATCCAGAATAAAGAGGTCGTCAGAGGTTTTCCCAGAAAGTTCAAGATACATTTTATTTGTGATGTAAATATCTTTAATATACGGTATTTTAATAAGAATCATTAGAACCATTTTTGAGAAAAAGAATTTAAAAACGGACTTTTTCTGAAAAAATTTGTTTTTTATTCGAGGGACTTCAAAACGTATATTTCAGGTGAAATATCGACATCTAATTTTTTAGTGAAATACAAAGTTTTCTCTATACACTATGTACATAGTACATGTATAGAAAGTGAAAAACTTGTCCACAAACATGGTTTTAGTTATTTATAAAAGTTTATGGCTCATTTACGTATTTTTGGTGGTATAATATTTGGTTGGGCGGGGATCCTGTGTACATTGCACGCAGATATCTCGTTGAGTATTATAGGTACGTCTGGGTAGTAGTGAACAAAACGGTGGGGAACTAGTTATCTGTCTGCCAGGGAAACTAATGTCTCCTCAAAGAGAAAATGGAAATGACTTGTTATTTATGGACGCTCTTTAACTACTGTGGTTCTTAGCGTCCCGTTCTAAATTGGGCATAAAAAACCGCTTAATTTTGCTCAGAGGCCTATCTATCAGTCTTGAGGTTGTTTTACGTGCCGTAAATCTACGACACGGGACCAACGGCTTTACTTTCCTTGCGAAGGGAGCCATGCTAAGGATTTTTACACCCGAAAAAAATCCATCGTCCTCCGCCGGGTTTGAACCAGCGACCTTGGATATATGAAGTTAGCGCGGTAGCCTCAAAGAGAACAGATATACGACACTCACTTAAGAGAACATTAAGAACAAAAATCGAGTCCTTAAATCAGCAATGGATCTAAATAGATCAACTAAACAAGTATTTCTTGCCTGTGCTCAAGATGAGAGATCCATAAGGTGACCGACACTTCGTTAGAAAACCCTTCACATGCAACAGATTATAAAACCTATCCTTGAGAATAATAATGATAATAATAATAATAATAATAATAATAATAATAATAATAATAATAATAATAATGTAAATACTTATAGTAATGATATCTTCGCTGTACGTATATGTTTATATAGGGCAGAATCTGTGATACACGAGTCATAAATAGCACGTGAATATGACTTCAAAGTGACACCATGTGAGCATGTTGCAACATGAACATTTCTCACGCACTTCAGGAACACGCAGCGTTATGTCAGACAAAGCTGGAACACATATGATTTGTTATGACGCGTCATAACCATAATTTGATGGATTTATGCAGCAGCTTTCACATTACATCTCTTGCAGCCTAAGAGGAGGATACTAATCACTCTAGACACGGATAACTAGAATTATAAGAAGTTAAAAATAATCACTTCAACTTGCAAAGTTCATCTACACACATATTGTTCTAAAAACTTTAAACATTTTATTTGACGTTCTGCTCATATTTGTTTTATTGTTAACACCGTGCTAAAAGTTTACAAATTAAAATTTTCACAGAAAAAGTCAATTGCAGCAATTTTACTCTTAGCACTTAAATAAATAGGAATGAAGCGTTTGGTGCAAAATATAGACTTCATATATAAATTTTATGTATTCTAGGAAACAACAAAAATGAAATAAAATAAGTAAATTATTTTAATTTCTTTGGCAGCTGCCCATTCTTTAAATAATGAAAATTCCTTGTCATATTCATTTATTGATTTATTTGATCAGTTTAAACAATCGGAATTGAAACTATTAATTCCGGCGGCATTAAGCAGCAACGAACAAACAAATGTGCGTTGCGAATAAAATTCCTCGTAATGACAACTCTAATAATATTAATAAGATAATATTAGGATAGGATTACAAGTGGCTTATTAAACTATTATTTGCCCATGAGAAATTGGACGACTCGCGTTTGCGCGCTCGTGTATTAACATCCCACTCACAATTACAGTTCATTTAAGCCACTTATTAAAACAATGAATGCTGCAAGTAATTTTAAAGGTATAGTTTCGAATTTCTTATTTTCAAGCAGTCTTCTTTAGCTATTGTTTGAAATGTTGCGTAGTTATGCATAAAGTGTACTAATTTATGACTGGAAAAATATGGGATACTCAGAATAAAGCAAATCAAAATGTGTTGAATAATAAACAGATTATATTAAATATAAAACTGGGGACAGTTAGCAAGTTTGGTACGGGAATGAAGGCTACTTTACACTGCATACCATCAACGAGTATTTCATCGGTGACTATATGACCGCTAGCGACAATAGAAAAATCTGATATGTTGCATTCACCTGACTCTCTCCAGTTGTTCCACAGAAAAAGTTTCCTTACTAAAGATTACTTTTTTATCTACATCATGCCAAACGAATAAACAAAGCAGAATTGTTATTCATTGCTTTCTTGTACGTAGAAGGGAAATAGGATACAACAAAGTCAAATATTTCTAAAGCTCATCGCTGTGTGAAAAAAAAATTCAAATTCGGTTTTCTTTCCCATTCCCGGGAGTAAAATAAAAGAAATGAAACGGAAGTTGAACTGCCGCTTGAGAAACATTTTAAGTACTTTAATACTGACCCCAATAACAAAGGAAATGGTCAATTCTACGTAAAATAAGCATATGACAAACATGTGATTCAACGAGATCTATATATTTTGTGCAGTAAGTTTTTGTCTATCTCTTACAGTTTACCAGTTACCCAAAAGTAATCCCGTATGAGACTATTCCCAGGAAATTCAAGTTGTAATTTCGTTTGCCATGAAAATATCTTAAGCATATAATCTTTTAATCAAAATCGTTAGAGCTATTTTTGGAAAATCAAAGTTTTTGAAAAATTTTCCATGTAAAGGATGGTTGGAGGCGGAGTGATTTTATTGAAAATGTTCATGTGGCATCCTTGGAACACACTGGACTTAAACACCAAAATTTCATATTTAACTAACTTTTCGCTTTTGAGCTATGGTGCTTACAGAGACCAGTATCTAGAAATTGGCTCTAGGGGGAGGGTCAAGAATATTTTTTACAGCTGAAGTTTCCAGGAGTTTGGAATAACACTCCCTCCTCATCACTCCAACATTTAAAAAAAAACTGCAATATCAATAGTCCTCCGTGGTTTAGGGGTAATTTGCTAGCCAAGATCGCGGGTTCAATCTGGGGGGGGGGTGATTGATTTTATTCCTTAGCATAGCTTCCTTCGGAGGGGAAGTAAAGACATGGATCCTGGCACATAAAACCTCAAAACTGATAAAGAAAATTTAAGTGATCTTTCAGCCTAATGGGATGCTGAGAACTGTAGCATTAAAGAACTTCATAAATAGAACTTACTCTCCTTTTACATAATCAATACAAACTTATTTTTATTTTTGGACTTTATATTTAATTTTAGACGATATTGCAGATTACCAAGAACAAATTAAAGGAATGAAAGGGTTTCAGTAGTATTTGTGATCCAGTTGAGAATATTCCTGTGTTATACCACTTAATATTTTTGTTTAAAATTTCATTTAATATTCAACGTTCATATTTTATGTTTAGCTTGTATTTTTAGTTTCTTTATCATGTACAATGTACATAATAGGTAGAGAAGATATTGTATTCCATCCATAAATTTAAAGGTGATATTTTATCGAAAATAAATGTTTTGAGAACACGTGAATCCCAGAAAAAGTGTATGTGAACAACATAGCTATAAACAAAAGAAGATTAAGTCCAAATTTGGTATTTAAGTTTGGCATCTTTCAAACATGCGACGCAAAGGTTTTTAGGAAAATTCCCCACCCATCTCAATTTACCGTTTATATGGAATATTTTTGAAACTTATTTTCTCAAAAATGGCTCTAACAGTTTGGATTAAATGCCATCATGTATTAAAGAAATTTAGAGGCAAATAAAATGTATATATCGAGTTTTGTGGGAATAGTCTCTGAAGCCTTCTTCATTCTGGAGAACTTTAGCATAAACCATAAGATATAGATAAAAACTCATACTGCACAAAAATGTACATCTAATTAAAAACATGTTACATTAGTATATTTTTGTAGAGTTAACCATTTCTTAGTTATTCCTCGTTATTGGTATGCATTTTCCATCAATGCTGTTCTCAAATGGGAAGTCGTCATTCGGTCTTGTTCGTCTTTTTTTTTTTTTTTTCTGACTATGCAAAGAGAACGGAATGTCTAAGTCAGTCCTTGGCGACCAACTTATATTATCCCTTATTTATCTTGTACGTATAAGGGAATAACATGATTATTATTCGTCAAAATTATGTGAAATCGGCCGAAAATTTGTGATTATAATGCACTTGTTATATATCGGATTTCCTAGTTCCTCAGCGGCTATAGCGCCCACCATGGAATGACTTAACACTTAAAAAGAGAAGACCATATTTTGCGCAATTCTAAAAATTGTTTCCAGGAACCGGATATGTGCCAATTATTTCAGATATACCGTGAAGCCTAAACGTTTCTTTATCAGTTTAAATGCAATCAGTGTTTACTAAGGTTTTTATCTGATAACATGGTTCTTAGTGGTTTTATTAATGTTTGATACAATAATGCTTCATTTTTATTTTTCTTACTTAAATTTCCCAGTGTCTGTAGCTCAAATAACAATGCGATTTGGTTTATCAGCTTTGTAGACTTTTTCTGTATTATGATTAATGTACGGTGTTTGGGTTTGACTTCCCTAAATCATTTGCGCTGTACGTAATTTTAACGACAAAATTGCCAATTGATTAAAAAGATCGAATAAACACGACAAAATAAGGTTCTACAGAATAGCGCACAAAAAACCGGCCGCAAGTACTGGCCGCGCCGTGGCCGAGTGGTAGAGAACTCGCCATACACCTAGATGGCCCGGGTTCGATCCCAAGCGACCGCATGTGAGATTTGTGATAGACAAAGCAGCACAAGGGCGGGTTTTCTTCCGGGTTCTCCGGTTTCCCCCGCCATATCATTTTACCGGTGCTCCATCTTCATTTCATCTATCATCGTATGCGGTGCCAAAGTAGTAAAAGCGGGCCTTAAACACTATCATAAAAAACTCATTTAATAACACAGGGAGAAAGAAAACTCAAGACTCGCTTGCACGGTACCACAATCGTCTACGCTGCATTATTACCAGTCTGGCTGCGGCTAGCGGCCCGAGTGGTTGTTTGTCCGCAGTGTTGCGCGTAATCGAGCGGCGTTAAGGAACGTCAAATAGATTGTTCTGTGTGTCTATAATTCTACAAGGAAAGAATTTCTAATGATGGAGGCAATACGCCGGCAAAATACCTTGCAAATCTCATTTCGAGGAGCTGAACGTCGACCCAGCGTGATGGAAGTGCATGACTGGATTCACGACTACATGAAAATACCACCTGATCAGGTAGATACACTGCAGTTTCATTCTAGAGAAAAATAAGTTTTTATAACATTTATATCTGTAACACTCTATGAAAGATATTTACAGCAATTTCAAGGGGCGGCAAAGTTTAGTTATGAGAATGGTGAAATACTAACGGTAAATATTGGGCCAGCTGACTGCCGTATTGTAAATGTCCGGGTTTTCAATTTAGTGCCTGAGATCACTCACACGTTTCTGGAACAGAAACTTTCACAATATATGAAAATACTAGAGGTTCAAGAAGAACAATGGAACGCAGGTTATAAGTACCCCGCCAAGTCTGATGTTCGTTCTGTAAGAATGGAATTAAAAAAGGAAATTCCATCAACAGTAGTAGTGCGTGGGTTTCCTGTTGGTGTGACCTATCTAGGACAACCGCAAACTTGTTATGTGTGTGGGGAAGCTTCTCATTTTCGCTCACACTGTCCATACAAAAAGTCTGTATTGCCTGTCTCTGTCTCGCGCAGGGCTGTGTTACTCAGCGATGTAGTGAGAGGACAAGTTAGCGCTCGGGCGGAAGAGGAATGTAAACAAACAGTAGGTGCGTCAAATGGGCCCGCTACTGAAGCTAAGTGATACAGAGCCTGTTTGTAACGTCAAACCTACAGAGGAAGTTTACCCGACTAGCAGCTGTATGCGTGACGATGTGGCGGTGCAGGAGGATCTGTGTCCGCACCGGTAGCTGTCAATACTCCCTCAGAAATAGCAGAAATGGGTGTCTCATCCCCTACACGATCTTCTGTAGTTGTGGTGCCTAATAGTGGCGACCAGAACTTGGTTGGCCACTGCGATCCACCAGACACTGTAATAATTGAACACCAGCAATGGAGTGAGATGGATTCCGACGAATCTGTGCCGGTTAGGAGAGAACGCCCGCTATCTGTTAGTGAGGAGGAGGGCACCGAAGAAACGGATTCTAACATCGCATGGGAGACCGTGAGAGACCCTCGACTCAGGAAGCACTTGCCTTCTCGGTCTGGAAGCTTACCGAAAAAGTTTCCACGGGTATCACGAACACATATTCATGCAGTTGAAAACGACTAGATACATCTTGGACGGTGACCAGCTCTGGTTTACTTCTGGCCTTGTTTTAATGGTTGTCTTACGTACCTTTGCCACTGTTAACATCAACTCCTTACACTGCACTGCAAAACAGGCTCTTTTACGTGATTTTGTGCGGACTCATGATTTAGATATTATTTTCCTCCAAGAAGTTAACATAACCGGCTTTGGCTTTATGGGTTCACAGATCAGTTGTGTGGTGAATGTTGGAGAACACATGCGTGGTACTGCTATTTTGTACAGAGCAGGTTTGACGTTTGCCGAGATAGAGATGCATCCTAGTGGTCGTGTTATAAGTGCTAGAATGGACAACATGCTACTACTTGACCTATACCTGCCTTCAGGGAGTGATAGGCGCCATGAGCGAGAAGAATTTATAACAAACATTCTACCTATTATTTGAGATGGAATTATGCCCTGCTTTTAGTAGGCGGCGACTTCAATTGCGTGCTACATGCTAAGGATCAGCGTCCTGGTTATAACAAGTCTTTGGCATTGGATCAGCTGGTAACCGGGCTACGTCTTTGTGATGTTTGGGAACATATGAACGCTAGGTCTGTAGAGTTTACTTACTGTCGAGCGAACTGTGCCTCAAGGATAGATCGTTTCTATTTAAGCGCTCAGTTCAACTCTCTGATTCACAAAGTGCGAGTTTTACCTGTTGCCTTTACTGACCACCATGCTGTCAAACTGCAATTAATCGCTGAGAGTCGCATTCCGCTATATGGCAGAGGTTATTGGAAATTAAACGAAGCCTTATTACATGATAACATTATTGCTGCTGATTTTGCCAAGTTGTAGCAAAGTCTTCAGGGTAAAGCTCGACGCTCCCCGCTGTCGGTGGTGGAGAAATGGCGACGTATATTTAAGCCTGGAATTACGACCTTCTTCAAGACCAAAGGTCGTGAGATGGCAATTAAATGACGTCACACATTCGACTTTTACCAAGAAACATTAATGATTCTTCTC
The DNA here is from genome assembly GCA_030762935.1 of Hymenopus coronatus. Classification (NCBI taxonomy): domain Eukaryota; kingdom Metazoa; phylum Arthropoda; class Insecta; order Mantodea; family Hymenopodidae; genus Hymenopus; species Hymenopus coronatus. The sequence goes on along the minus strand of CM060886.1, from coordinate 11,380,172 downwards.
TCTAGACAACAGAGTGGTCAGGACGTATCCCATCGCCTTCAAGGAGTGAAGCGGAAGCTCGTGGAAATACAGCAACATGTTTTGGCGGGAACTATGACCCGTTCGCGAACTCATGACTCCGTCGTGGCACAGGAGAAAGCTTCTTTGTTTCATACCATTAAGGAGAAGTGTGCTGGTAGTGGTCGTTACATCCATGCTCTTCTGACACCGGTAGGCGCCAAGGTCACCTCTGTGCCTCAAATCCTACAGACTATTCATGCATCCTATAGCACCATGTTTGACACCACTGACCTACGCAATGACGCCATGGAGGAGCTCTTCCAATATGTTGACACCGGTATAACTCGAGGAACAGCGTTCTTTGGAGCAGCGATATTCTGCCACCGAGATTCTGCAAACCATTAATTCCGCTAGCCTCCATTCCTGCCCAGGAGAAGACGGCCTGACATATTCATTCTACAAGACCTTTTGGAGTATAATCAAAGCAGAAGTTGTAGAGTTGGTAAATGAGATCCTTATTGGATCGAACTGTTGCCCTGGATTCCCAGATGGCATCGTCAACTTAATCCCAAAGAAAAGGTCTCCAATGAGTGTCTGGGACTATAGACCCATAACACTTTTAAACACCGACTACAAAATTGTGATGAAAGTACTTGCATCCAGATTAAGGATTATTCTACCTATAATTGTAACCTCCGGACAAACCTATGGCATCCCGGGCAGGGCCATAATTGACAACCTTCTGGTCCTCCGAGATACAATTCTCCATTATGAACGGAACCCGTCGGAGGCTGCTGCTTTGGTCAGTCTGGATTTTGATAAAGCCTTTGATAGAGTTGGCCATGCTTATATGTTTAAAGTGCTTCAGAAATTCAAAATTCCATCGTTGCTAATATCTGCAATCAGAACCGTCTACAGTGAGATGACTTCGAAGGTGCAAGTCAATGAATACTTCAGTAAGCCTATAAAGCTTACTAACTCTGTACGCCAAGGTTGTCCACTATCAATGATTCTCTTCTCCCTTTCTTTAGAACCCTTTCTTCGCTATCTTCAGGCTAAGATGACTGGGACTGTCACTCCAGCTCGATTATTTTGTGCCAGAGCTTATGCTGATGACGTTACGCTGCTCATCCGTAGGCGTGAGGCCTTACCCTTGGTACATACCGCCTGTTGCAGAATGAATAAAAGTAGAAAATGTTCCATGTTTTACTTACTCTTTGTGTTTGTAATGTTTATCTTCCTTTGTTTCATTCTTGTCATGTTTTGTATTGGTAGTACTGATTTTCAAACAGGAAAAATAAAGTGACACAGGCCTTGATAGACCTAAAAGTGTTGACTTGTCTGTATAAATGTAGACATAAAATAAATCCTCTACTGGTCACTCCACACCGCCATCACACTTTATAAGGCAGCTTCTGATGCCAACATGAACACCGCGAAGTTGCAACTGCTCCCTCTTGGATCGTGGCCGACTGATCAAACATTTCTCGATATCCCGGTACAATATAGTGTCAAGATTCTCGGCATTATCTTCTCCAAGCCGTTTACGTCGATGATTGCTCGCAACTGGTATCACAAAATAAATTTGATTTGGCTGAATACCACTGCACATCTTGGTTGGAACTTGAACCTTCTACAGAAAGTGTGGCGCATCAATCAGTTTGTTTTGGTAAAATTATGGTATATGGCGCAGATACTACCAATACCTGAAAAACACGTCTCCCGAATTGAGCGACTTATTGGATACTATCTATGGAGAGCACAGCCCTTTCGTGTAGCTAAAACCCAATTGTGGCGAAAACGTAACGAAGGCGGCTTAGGTTTAATTGCAGTGGGACCTAAGAGTAAAGCGCTTCTTGTTAAATCTATTATACCTTCCACTAGGGGATATGGAGAGGAACAAGAAATAGCATTTTGGGAACCCTTCAAGAATTCTCTTGGAGCTCCAGTTCGCGCGTTTCCTGCGGGTTTTAAGAGAGCACTCCATGTTTTGGATGGCATTGATGTCGATGTCCTACCTCAGCAACCTAGAGGACTATCAACTGAGCTCTACAAGCTTTTCCTACAGCGGCTGCTTGCACCAATTCATGTGGTGGATAGGATGCCCAACAGACCCTGGTGTCAGGTATGGCGGAACATCCATTTGCGCAACATATCTACGGAGTGGACTACATGCACATATTTGGTCATCAATAATGTTGTGGTTACAGAAGATAAAAAATTCCGATACAACATGGTGAGGACCCACACATGCAACATTTGCGGTGTGCGGGATGCTCTACACCATCGTTTTGTTACCTGCACAACAGCACGACAGATCTGGCACTGGGTTGTTTCGCAATTGCACCGCCTTGCTCCTTCGCAAAATCCCAACGATTATGCTCGCACATTACTCGAAGTACTACCGACCGCTTCGCACAGGTGTGGCTCGCTCTAGGCTTTCAGTATTATATGCTGTCTGAAACGCATCCCAGCGTCGACGCTTTACGTTGTCATCTTAGAGCAGCAAGAGAAGATCTGAAAAAACATAAGCGTCTTACACTGCAGTCGGCAACAGCTTTTGCCTTGCTCATTCTATAGCACTTACAAAACCTTCTCATTTTGTTACCATCTTGCTGCACATGTTTAATTTAACATTGTTCATAACTACATATAAAAAAAAATTGTGAACTGATATACTGTATTTATAATATAACTTATACCTTTTGTAATTAACAAAATGAATAAATAAATTAAAAAAAAAGTGCAACTGTTACGTGCAGAATAGTTGTAGACACTTTAAAATTCCGCCGTGGCTTCCTTACGCGTGACATTTATTTCAACTGTGTGAATCACTGTAATAACTTTACTATATTTACGAAGATTCTTGATTCGGGCATCACAGAGTCTACATTCTAACTGCCTATCACTATAATAACTTGACTAATTCGCGCATACCCTGGATTTGTGCGTTGCAGGCTTCCCCTTGGAAAGTACTAGACTGCTCACTGCCGCCCGTCAAATGTTATCTATTGTTGCGAAGCTGTTTCGACTAGTTTTGTAAAAATAGACCTTTGCATTATATTATGTGTTATTTCTTTATTATGTTATTATTACATGTTTACCTACTTGCTGTATCTGCTCGAAGCGGGCAACAATTCGCGAGCAGGCGATACGCGGGGATGGTTTTAATACGGAAAAACAATAAAATTGTTTTTTTAATAAAATAATTTAAGAATATGAAGGTGCTGTGCAAATCTTAAAGTAACTAATGAAGTACCCTACCTTTACAGGTACACAACCTTATGTTGATGAAATGCGATGTGTGTTTTGACTGGGAATGAACTTCAGACGTCCAAGCATCACTACTTGAAAACTCAGCAGTGCATTATTTATCTGGTCTGGTACTGGATTGGTCAGTTTTAACGTCCTTTTTCATTTTATGAAGTTTATCCAGTTGTTTTCCTTTTATAAAAGGAATAAATAGTGCTGATGCTGGTATAAGCCTATCATTTTTTCCATTAAAATACGGGACGCCTGAAAAGGTTGGATTAGCTGATCAATATTTTCTGAATATGGTATTGACATAACATTAGAATGAAGAAACATGATATTGAATAAATGCACTTTACAATATCAGAGTTCCCACCATGTGCAATCGAAAATGTCGATTGCAAATTTTACAGTGAACTGATTTCCGTTTAGGCATAATAGTTTAAGTTGTTGCAAATAACAACACAGCTCATCAACTACCAACAGTATACAGGGCAAGACTACTGGACACAGAACGCCCTAAACAACAACAACAACAACAACAAAATAAGCGAGATGAGCGCCGACTCAGCATTTCCCACAACAAGAAATGGCAACAATTTTAGTTAGGTTTTTAATTTAGGAAGGTAGTGTCAAGAAAATACGGGACCTATTCGCGTTCCAATAAAAATTCTCGGGTCGCGAGAAGTAAAAAAGAGGACTGTCCCGTTTTTACGCGACGAATGGCAGGCTTATACCATAATCGTCAGCTTTACGCTTTTTTCCCATGCTAATTAAATTGAATAATGATCAAACAAAAGGTAAATTAATTAGCGTAACGGATCAACGAACCAGAGGAAAAGAGCATAAGTAGCCATTCGCTTTGTATACCACGATACACATTACACTAACGCTAAGTAGCGCTGAACCAACAGGCAGAGGTTGTGGCTATACTAATGCACACCGAGTCGTCAGTCTCTGGTTGCAGAGTCTTACTGGTTGGAAAGCGACTAACCCGCACAAAAGCCCCAAATAATCTTATTTTATAATCTTGTGTAGTAAAGTTAAATATATTCCTTTATTTCTGTGATATACAGAAATCTATTTATGCTGGAGAATTTCCAGGAATATGTCACTTTTAAGTTAAACAAATGGAAGAACTTGTACGTAGTTTTTTTTTTTTTGGGGGAGGGCTTCTAGGGGTGTCCGGTCCCGTTTGTCCCCCCCACGTAAATATGCTCTGACAGAGACACACACACACATACACAGGCACACATTTTTCTATTTTTTCGATTCAGGGGTGTCAATACATGTATTTACGGTGATATCTCGGTATAGAATTTCTGAGTGAAATACAATACCATATATACCCACTTGTATGATGTACATACATTCTAAAGAAAGTAACAAAAAGGCTCCAAGTAGTTTTAAAGGTATATATTAGTATTTCATATTTTCAACCAGGTTTCTTTAACTATCGTTTGAAATGTTACGTAGCTGAGCAAGAAGTATATGTAAAAGTAATAATTTACATCTCGACAAATATGGGTACCCAGGAAAAAGTAAATCATTTGTTTTTAATTAACGTCCTTTAACCTGGTTGGTCATATCGGACGATGAATGAAATTGGTGAAATGATCTCGAGGTTCATGGAGCTTAAAGTTACTCGACATTCGTCTTCACAGGATAAGATAAAGCACCGAAAAAACCTTATCCGGGTAACTCACCCTAAGCGAGATTCGAAACCACGACCTTCTGAATGTGAGGCAGACACGCTACCATCTCACTACCCAGGCGTCCAAATGAATAATATATTGCTAAACACATTATGTTAAATCTAAAACAGGAGACAGCAAGTATGATATGGGGATGTAACCATATCTATATATCGATCAGGGAGTATCTGACATAACTAATCTGTCACGATATGACTAAGTTCTTAAAGCGACGTAAAATATTTTAAATAAAAAGATCTGATGTGTTACACTCACATGACTTTCTCCAGGTACTCTACAAACAAACTTCTTACGAAAGATAATTCTTTTTTCAACACCATGCTAATCGAGATAAACATTAGCCGAATTTTATTACTTAGTTGCTTATAAGTAGACTGGAACTAAGGGAATGCACAAGGATTAAGTGATAGTGAAATGTTTTAAAAGCTGTCGTTATGCGATTGTCACTGCAAATCGATTTTTTGCTTGACCAGGAGTAGAACAAAAGAGAAACGGGCACTCCCGTCGGAGAAAAGTATAAGTACTTCACAACTGAAACTAATGACAGGAATACCTCGAAAACGGTAAGCTCCGGGAAAATAAATACATATAACATAGCTTGTGTATTTTAACATGAAATACATTTTTGTAGAGTAAGTTTTTGTCCGTCTCTTACGGTTTACTAGTAATGCCAAATTAAGCAAAATTCATATAGAATAAGCTGGTCTTTAGAAGCTATTCCTAGAAAATTCAAGATATACATTTTATTTGTGATAGAAATGGCTTTAATATGTGGTATTTTAATCAAAATCGTTAGAGCCATTTCTAAGAAAAACAATATTTTTGAGAAAAAAAATCCATGTAAAGGGTGGGGGAGGGGGATTTTCTTGAAAATCTTCGTGTCGCATCCTTGGAAGATCCAAAATTAAATACCAAGTTTGGTATTTAACCGTCTTTTCGTTTTTGAGTTATGCTGTCCACAAACACACACACATACACAGACTCACACGGACCTGTTTCTGAAAATGCTTTTTTTGGACTCAGGGGATTCTGTAACATGCATTTCCGGTGAAATCTCAACATCGAATTTTTTGGTTGGAATACAATACTTCTCTATCCCTATGTACATTGTACATACGGGGCTAGAGAAAATAAAAAGAAGTAGATAGAAACTTAGGTTTGTGTAAGAATAGATTGTAGAAGAGTAACTAGAGAAAGTCAGGAGTACAATACCTAAGTCTCTACGTCTGGGTCAAAAGGTTAACCGGAAACAGACGTCTGGATGAATGCCATTGTTTTAAAGAAGATAACAACAAGAAAATGGAGGCGATTCCTCTAGGGTCTAATGCGTGACAATTGTCTTGTGTTTGAATGGTTTTATAAGCTACTGTGTTTCCTTTATTGCCACTTATAATGGGCAATAAGCCTTAGAACAATACACATTTCTGTACCATAAACGATATCTGTGGTTTGTAGCATGATAAAGGAGCCTTGGTTCGTTGCCTTGCGGTGGTGAATAATGGAGACTGTACTTATCGATAAAGCTTGGGGCTAATTGGATGACAGTGTAACGAGCTCATGTGCGTGTGTGCGCGCGCCGCACTATCTGGTGGCGTAGTAATTCCTGACACCTTGAGTAAGGGACAGCTGGCCTCTTTACAATTCCTCTTTCTTCGCTTTCTCAACACTTGAATTGAATGTTCACTTATTGCTATCTTCACGACTTACTTAAGATACAGCATATGGCAAATAATAATGAATGAATGGTTGAGCATGAATGCTTCCCTCCTATGAAATAATCATTATTCAATGGCGGCTTCCTAATACTAGGGGAGTTCAATAATTTCTTAAAAAATCCAAGAAATTATACTTGTAGCATCGAAAAAAGTTTGTTTCTTACTGCATGGCAGTTGAAGTTTCAGCTATATCCATCACGTGGTTTCTTACTGCATGGCAGTTGAAGTTTCAGCTATATCCATCACGTGGTTCCTTACTGTATGGCAGTTGAAGTTTCAGCTATATCCATCACGTGGTTTCTTACTGCATGGCAGTTGAAGTTTCAGCTATATCCATCACGTGGTTTCTTACTGCAAGACAGTTGAAGTTTCAGCTATATTCATCACGTGGTTTCTTACTGCATGGCAGTTGAAGTTTCAGCTATATCCATCACGTGGTTTCTTACTGCATGGCAGTTGAAGTTTCAGCTATATCCATCACGTGGTTTCTTACTGCAAGACAGTTGAAGTTTCAGCTATATCCATCACGTGGTTTCTTACTGCATGGCAGTTGAAGTTTCAGCTATATCCATCACGTGGTTTCTTACTGCATGGCAGTTGAAGTTTCAGCTATATCCATCACGTGGTTCCTTACTGCATGGCAGTTGAAGTTTCAGCTATATCCATCACGTGGTTTCTTACTGCAAGACAGTTGAAGCTTCAGCTATATCCATCACGTGCTTTCTTACTGCATGGCAGTTGAAGTTTCAGCTATATTCATCAAGTGGTTTCGTTGCCATAGGCGATTGATAATCTTGTCCTTATATTAAATGTTTATTTTCCCACAAGCCGTGTGTAGGACAGGAGCTGGATAGGTAGAGTCACACTGAAAAATTCAATGCCGGTAGAGAATATCTTGTGGCTTACCGGGAAACATGCGAGTCAGTTGAGAAATTGCAGCATGTTGCAGCAATGGCAGCATTCCCTCAGTTCCATCCTACTTATAAGGAACTAAGACCCGTTCATTCTGGATGAATGTTGCATAACTAGTAAACCGCAAGAAATAGACAAAAACTTACTGCACAAAAAAGTAGATCTCGTTTAGACACACAATTTGTATCCTATGCATTTTTGTTATATTTTGTTCCTTGTTATCGGGTTCAAATTTAAACTACTTACGGCTTTTGTTTACTGCTGAACTTGCAAATTGAACCGAAATTCAATTGTTCACACAGCGACCAGCTTTTAACAGGTATGGCTATCACTTTAGTCATATTTCCCTTCTGCTTACAAGGAATCAAGAAGTAAGATCTTTCATTTCTGCTAGCGCTTATTTCGATTAGTATGCTGTGAATAAAATCATTTGTAAAACCAGTTTGTTTTGCAGAAGGGGCAGAAAAAATCGTGTGAATGGTACTCATTAGATTTTTCTATTACTTTTTTTAATCAGAGGCCCTAAATGTAAGTTTCCAGTGTCAATTCGGTATGGAACTTCTTGATGGAACTCAATACCGCCTCTGCGTCTACATTATGTAGCAAGTAGAGAAAATAAAATATATACCTTCTCATTGGTCAAGTTTCTGCTAAAATTAATTAAATCATATAGAAATACATACAAAACATTTAACTTATGCCAATGAAAACGTTTGAAACGCAATGGTAAAAGTATGAAACACATTAAGCAATAACTGTGAAAACCACAAACTGAGAAGAAACAGTCGACTTCAGCAACAAAAGTTTAATACCAGTACATAAATGTTCCTTAGTCATCTGCTGGATATAATTTTAGGGCACGCCCGCCTTGATTTCTTAGATGAACAGATGCACTCAGGTTGTTGAGGGACTCTCCGTTGTTTTTGTTCTCCTAATACAGAAAAGCTGGCCGCAGCGTAAGAAGAGGTGGCAAACAAGAGAAAGCCGAGACGGGCATTGCATTCCATCCAAAACTAGGATACCAAGATTTCACTGAAAATTCACATTTTAGCGCTTCCTGTGTAATTATAATACTAGTAATTACAATATTATTATTATTATTTTAAAAAGCTCTTTAGAAAGAGGTCTGTGTGTGTGTGTGTGTGTGTGTGTGTGTGTGTGTGTGTGTGTGTGTACGTTAACTCAAAAACGGAAAGTCGATTAATTACCAAACTTGATATTTAAGTTCAGCATCTACCAAGTATGCAAAACGAATTCTTTGAAGAGCCCCCCCCCCCTCAAACTTCCCTTACGAAAAATATATATGTCGAATTTTCACAGGATAGTCTCTGAAGCACATTTCTTTCTGAATGACTTGTGCATAACTGATAAACCGTAACAGATAGACAAGAAGTTACTGCACAAAAAAAACAAGTAGAGCTCCTTAAAACACACATAGAAACTTTGCAGAGTTATCCATTTCCGAAATATTCGTTGTAATTGGTTTCAATTTTAAAATACTTAAAAACTATTCTTATATAGAAATTCCCGACTCCTGACAACGCATTCCTGACTCACGTAGCAACCAGTTTTTAAAATGCATGACTATCGCTTTAGCCCAGTGTGTTTCCTAATTTTCCATCCACTTATAACGAACTAAGTAATAAGGCAATTTCTGCTTGTGTTTAGCTCTTTTAGAAATAAGTATAAAGAAGAATAAGCCTTTAAACAATAATTTGTTACAGAGATGTAGAAAAATTCATGTGAATATAACACAGAATTTTTCTCAAGGATTAAAAGTTTGGTATTCTATTCGTTTATTTCAGTTTCTATAGGTAACTAAATGGTAGGATATTGTCAATGTGTATTGACATTAAAGCTCTAGCATAAACTCTTTCTAAGCCTGCCTCTGTGAAATGATGGTAGCGTATTTGCCTCACATTCAAGAGGATCCGATTTCGAATCTCGGTTAGGTAAACTCACCCGCATAAGGCTCATTTGAACATCTTTTTACGCATTTCGTTCATCGTCCGCTATAACCTACTATGAAAATCTTCCTCCTAAACCTCGCTGTTACACACCTATTATAAT
>CM060886.1:11343008-11353008 GCA_030762935.1 Hymenopus coronatus | reverse complement strand
TAGTAGTAGTTGCAGTAGTAGTTGCAGTAACAGTAGTAGTTGCAGTAACAGTAGTAGTAGTAGTAGTAGTTGCAGTAACAGTAGTAGTAGTAGTAGTTGCAGTAGTAGTAGAAGTTGTAGTAGTAGTTGCTGTAGCAGTAGCAGTTGTAGTAGTAGCAGTAGCAATAGTGGGGACAGTAGTAGTTGCAGTAACAGTAGTGATAGTAGTAGTAGTAGTAGTTGCAGTAACAGTAGTAGTGCAGTAGTAGTAGTAGTTGCAGTAACAGTAGTAGTAGTAGTTGCAGTAGTAGTAGCAGTTGTAGTAGTAGTAGTTGTAGTAGTAGTTGCAGTAACAGTAGTAGTGCAGTAGTAGTAGTAGTTGCAGTAACAGTAGTAGTAGTAGTAGTTGCAGTAGTAGTTGCAGTAGTAGTAGCAGTTGTAGTAGTAGTTGCTGTAGCAGTAGCAGTTGTAGTAGTAGCAGTAGCAATTGTGGGGACAGTAGTAGTTGCAGTAGTAGCAATAGTAGTTGCAGTAGCAGTGGTAGTTGCAGTAGCAGTTGTAGTACTAGCAGCAGTAGTAGCAGTAGGAGTTGCAGTAGTAGTAGCAGTTGTAGTAGTAGCAATAGTAGTAGAAGTAGCAGTAGTAGTAGTAGCAGTAGCAGTCGAAGTAGCAGTAATAATAGTAGTAGAATACCAGTAGTAGCAGTATTAGTAATAGCAGTAGTAGTTTTTTTTTATTCTGTAGGGGAAAAGTCTTTCAAAGACTCCATTCTTTACGGCGAGATGGATTTTCACCAACTAAAAAACCCCAACCTCTACACTAGTCATTTTGGAACTGCGGATGGGCATGAACATCAAAATGGTAGCTGTGCATCATTACTTCCTATCTTCTTTTTCCTTGGTCCCCAATATTATCTTACTTAGTCTTTTCACTTTTTCCCATGCCATCCTATTGTTTATCATCTTTAAGATCATAATCTCAGGTGTAATTACCAGTACTAATTTATTATTTACTTCCTTTCTTCTTTCCTTCCATTTTTAGCATTGGAATACTGTGTGCTCTACCGAGTCCTCAGCTGGGCAATACCTACAATTACTATTGTCTACTTTTCCCAGTTGCATAGTTTTGGAATCTGCCATGCCCTGTTAAAACTTGTGACAGATAATAGTCCATCTGGCGGAATTTGCTATTTACCCACTTCACTTTATCTGGAATCAATCTCTTTGTCCATTGTCCAACCAAAGTTGTTTCATCCCATCTTTTTTGCCATTCTTTTATCATTTCCGCTCGAATAGTAGCGGAAGCGCCGATTTTCCGGCATTTCTTCATGTATGGGTTGCCTCTCTTTTATCTGTAGGTCAATCGGTGGTATCCCTGCAATCACCTGTAGTGCTCTATTAGAGACGGGGCGATATGAACAAATCACCCTGAGCAACATCTTTCTTTGTGTCCTCTCCATGTCCATTGCGTACTTTTTCCTCTGGAGCGCAATATCCTATACAGAAGAGGCGTATAACAAAATAGAATTGATAGCACTATATATGATATGCCGTTTTATCGGCCTCGGTACTCCAATATTGGGCATTACACGTACTAGTTGGGAAATTTTTTTTCTGCTTTCTTTATTACCATTTTAATATGGGTCAATCATAACACACAAATATCTTACTGCCTTAGTAGGTGTAATTTTTATCCCTCGTAACATAAAACTTACATTATGTTTTCGCCGGGGTCCTTTCATTATTACAGATTCCGTCTTTTGCGGTGCCAACTCCAATTTGTTTCGTTGCATCCACCTGTCGATGCGTCTTAGTGACTCATTTACTCTAGAGACGAGCTCCTCTTCGTCTTCCGCTGATACTACCAACGCTAAATCATCGGCAAAGGCGATTGTTGTTGCCCCTGCTGTCAGTTGCACTTCCAAGATTCCATCATACAATATGTTCCACAAAGTTGGCCCTAGTATTGAACCTTGTGGCACACCTGCAGTTATTTCCAACTCTTCATTATCTATTTGAATACTCCTGTCTTCAAAATAAGATATTATAACCTGAATCAAATATTCAGGAATATTTCTTCTTTTAAGTGCATCTATTATATACCTCCACATCGCCGTGTTGAATGCGTTTTTCACATCCAATGTTATTAATGCTACCCACTTATCTTCAGCATCTTTCTTGATCTGAATCACCGCTTCAATTGTTTGAATAGTGGACTTCGCTTTTCTAAAGCCGTACTGACTGTTACTTAATCCTCCTCCTCTTTCTATTTCTTTTTCTAACCTTAAGCGTATCAAACCTTCATAGAGCTTACTAACTGTATTCAAAAGACATAGGGGCCTATATGCTGATGGATCTTGTGGGGATTTACCCCCTTTCATCAGAAAGACTACCTTAGCTACTTTCCAGTTTTCTGGAAAATTTTGTTTTACTATCAACTCATTCAATATGTTTAAAATACATTCTGGCGCAACTTTAGCCATACCCTTTATCGCCTCTGGAGGAATTCTTCAATTCCTGGCACTTTCCCTACTTTTATATTTTTTACTACTGCCCTCAGCTCCTCCATCGTAAATACATCCACTTTAAAACTTGGACATAGCGACTCCATCCTGCCTTCTCTATGTGGAAATAGTACTTCGGCAATATTTCTTTTCTTTTCTCTGGTTAAGCAAACTGGCATTCTGTTTACTAGTCGCTCAGTCAGGATTTTATAACCTGTACCCCAAATATCATTATTTAGTTCGTCACACAACATTTGCCACGGTCTTCTCTTCGATTGCTGCATAAGACACCTTAATTCTTTCCTGCACACCTTGTAGTTTTCCCTGAGTTGTTCAATCTCTATGTTCTTTATATTAGACTTGGTTAACAACCTTCTCTTTTCAATACATTTACTCCTAGCTTCGCTTATTTCTTTCGTCCACCAATAGGGTACTCTGTTCTTTATTCCGTTATTATTTTGTATCTGACTAATGGCACAGGTTTCTTGCAAGATAGTAATCAATTCATCCGCATTTTCCGGTTCCTTGTTACCTTTAACCTTCCAGTCTAGCAGTATTTCAAATACTTCCCAATCATAGGCTACTTTGGTTTTCTCAATAATTCTCTCTTTACATCCTCTTGCCCCTTTGAGCTCAAAATAGATAAATGTATGATCACTGAGGGTTTCCTCCTCTAGTACTTGCCATCCCTCTATTTGCTTTGCATTTCGCTGTGTAGCACAGGTTACATCTATATAAGATTCACAGCTGCCGCTAACAAATGTGGGCACCTCCCCTGTGTTTAGAGCGACAAAATCTAGCGAAGCCAACCACTCTGTCCAGTATCTACCTCTGCGATCTGTGGTGGGTGAACCCATAGTGATGATTTAATATTTAAATCTCCCAAGATACCACTCTCTCCTCCAGCATCTTTATGATGTTGCATCAATTTATCTGTATCAATCTTGAACTCTTCAAAGGTTCGGTGAACTGTAACATGCAAACAGTTGCCACTTCTTAAAACCAAGGTATATATATCCATCTTCTGCTCTTATAGTGGATACTTCCAAGTTCTTATTTATAATTAAAATAGCAACATCCACCCGTTTGTCCTTTATCCAATTAGTACCAGCCACATGTTTTTATTTGGCTCTCTTGCCACTATAATATCGGCTGACTTATCTACTGATGCAACCATTAACATATCATGACTATACTTGGACCTCATCAGGTTTGCCTGAATTATGCGTATGGTCTGTGTAACCAGCTGCATTATTTTTTATTTGCCCATCTTGCCCTAGTCTCCAGTACCAATTTCCTATTTGTAGGACATTTCATCTGATCAAATCTATGTCCTTCTACTTGACATTTACTACAATAAGCATTCCTAGAAAACTCTTTTACATTGTGCCCTGTCTCTCCACATTCAAGGCAATCCTTTGTCCTATTTACATCTTTTTTACATTGGTACGCTCTATGGCCTAAATATAGACATCTATAACATCTTAGAATCCCGCATTTGACAGATTGTCCAGCCTATCTGCATTTTCCTATTTTTTACTATCCTTCTTGCTGTTTCCCTTGGTAGAGTTATGGTAGCGTTGTTGTTTCCAAATCTACCTGGCCTAAAACTATTTACCTCAATTCCCGTCTCATTTTCTCCGGTTGCCTTGCTGAGTGCCATTTTTAACGCATCTTCTCCAACAGATGGATCCACCCCATACAATAGCACAATAGCTACATTGTTCTTTGAGGTCACTTCTAAATTTTGGATATTTTTCCTCTGCAACTCTTGCTTCAGTATATTTGCTTTACCTGCTCCTTCTATGTAAGCAATAGGTCTTCCTTGCCAACCTTTTTAATGGTTTTAATTTTTACTCCGATCTTATCCACATCTATTTCCGGCTTAACTGTCTTTAAGACATCAGCAAACGTATTCCCGTTTACCTTAACTTTAACCACTTCCTGCACTTCACCTCCTTTCTTTTTGCCAGAGTCTTGTTCGTGCCAACCACTTATATTTCGTTGCTCTCGCTGTATACTTGATGGAAATAGATATCTAACAGCAATTTTACTTTTATTAAAAGTTCATTCCAAGTTCTTTCTAATCAATATTCTATCCAATTCATTTGGCGTTACAAATACAACATTTTCCCTCTGATGTTCTTGCAATAATTTTTCCCATTGAACTAATCTTTCATTCAGGAGCTCTATATCATTATCCCCGTTTGCATCTTTTTTATACGGTATCAGGTATATATTTCTCGACAAATATTTCCTGTTTCCTGTGCTTGTGGTAATATTGGAGTTCATTTGTAGAAACTCCACGTTATTTCCTTTTATTCCTTCTGATAACACATCAGATATATCCGGGTAGACCTTTTTGAGTTTCTCCACTATTCCTTGTCCTTTGTTCTCTACATTAAATACCATTGCAATATCCCCTTCTACCTTAAGAGGATGCCCATATTCAATCCGTGTAGCTTGAAAACTGCTCTCGGGCCAGTCGCTTTCAGCCAAAGAGGCAAATTCTTTAAAACTTGTTAACTGGGATACAGCTTCCCTTATTTTTTCTTCCATTTCTACCTCTTTGTCCATCTTGACTTGGGTTGCTACCTCCCGGTATCTCCCTTTTTTGGTAGTAAGCGTTACACCCTCGCCAACATCGGCTTGCACAGCTACTGACACAGAATCACTTTTCCTTCCATTTCCTTCTCTTTGTCCATATTGACTTGGGTTGCTACCTCCCGGTGTCTCCCTTTTTTGGTAGTAAGCGTAACACCCTCGCCAACATCGGCTTGCACAGCTACTGACACAGAATCACTTTTCTTTAACTCCATATTCCACTCATTCCAATGACTCAGTATAGTTTCAGTCCTTTGACTCATGTCTTTCACCCCTTTTTTAATATCAGCTTTTGTATTCGCAGTATTCTTTATTAATTTAAAAACCATCTTACTTTGTTCATACAATTCTTCTATCATTCTATGAACATAGCTCAATTCATCTCTGCTTTCTCTACTATCACTCCCGCCCCCACACTGATCTCCCTCTTCAGTATTAGTCTGCATTGAAGACCCAGATATTTCCTTATCTAAAAGCCTTCCTTCTCCTCTGTTCCAGGTGATTCTTCCCTTTTCCTCTTTTGGTCCTTACTTATTTCTTCTTCTCTCTGTAATGCCATCGCCTTATCTCTTTCATTAGTTATTTCTGGGTCATCTGTGTCCATCCTAAGAGCGACCACTGCTTGGGAGACAGAACTCCTCCTTAAACCTGGTGGTGTTTGTTTAGTAACATTCTTCCTCTTGAAGGGATCTACCTCCAATATTTTCTTTTCTTGCCGTTCCAATCCAGATGGAAAATTTCCTTTGTAATTTCTTCCGTCTCAGAGCAGTCGCTTGTTGACGGTCGGGTGCGGCCCGCTCTATCACCCACATTCCTGACCGGTTCTGGGGATCCGAAGCCCCTGTCCCGTAAACTAGTATCCTTAAATTCCTTATCCATATTGCATAACAGTAGAGTAAACCAAAATCTCGCCGGTCGGCACCATATTAGTCCTGCCTTGTCAGAGCCCTGTTTGCCGTCCAAGATGTCTTTTGGACGTTGCGCGCCCCACACGTGGCCAGAGTGTAACATGCCGGACGCAGAGTAGCAGTAGTAGCAGTAGTAGTAGCAGCAGTAGTAATAGCAGTAGTAGTAGCAGTAGCGGTAGCGGTAGCAGTAGTAGCAGTAGCAGTAGTAGTAGCAGCAGCAGTAGTAGTAGTAGTAGCAGCAGCAGTAGCAGTGGTAGTAGCAGTAGTAGTAGCAGTAGTAACAGCAGCATAAGCAGTAGTAGCAGTAGTAGTAGTGGCAGTAGCAGCAGTAGCAGCAGTAGTAGCAGTAGGAGCAGTAGGAGCAGCAGTAGTAGCAATAGCAGTAGTAGCAGTAGTAGCATTTTTTTTTAAGGGGGGGAAAATCCTCATGGACGCCAGGGAAGGTGGCCCTGGTGTGTCGGACTCTTACCGGCTAAAAACCACCTCCGTCTCCTGCAGCATTTCTTCACAGTGCAGAATTCAAGTTTGTCCTTCATCTTTTTCCTTATCTTGTAGGATATTCTTAATCATTCCTGTAATAAGGTACCATATTTCTTTCTTGTGTATCATATTTTGTATTATATTGTCTGGTGATAATTCCAATTCAATAACGTTTAAGGTTTTTGTTCTTATGGCGTTCCATCTTTTACATAATAAAATAGTGTGTTCTGGTATGTCTATTTCTTTACAATATCTGCATTGTTCAGTCTCAATTATCTTCATTTTGTATAAGTAGGTCCCAAATCGGCCATGTCCTGTTAAGAATTGCGTAAAAAAGTAGTCAACTTCTCCGTGTTGTCTGTTTAGCCATGGTTCAATTTTTGGAATAAGGCGTTTATTCCATTGGGCCGTTTTAAGCTCGTCATTCCATTCCTCCTGCCACTTTTTCATTGTAATTTTCCTTTTCTCTTCTTTTTGTGATCTATTATATTCTTCTTTATTAAAAGTGTGCTCGGTTGCTAATAAATGGAGTGGTATTGTTCCTGCAATCACTTGTATAGCCTCGGTGAATGTTGTGCGATATGCACTTGCTATTCTTATAGCGATCTTTCTTTGGACGTGTTCTATAAGTTTCCTATGTGTTATTTTCCTCATACAGTGCTTCCAAGCCGCAGCACAATAAAGTATAATGGTGTTAATAACACTTCCTAGTAATCTCCTCTTTTGTTGGTTAGGACGTCCTACGTTTGGCATCAGTCTGGACAAAGCTGCGACCACTTTTAACGCCTTTGCAGACACATACTTTAATGTTTGACCATACTCATATTATATCCAATTAAGATACCTAAATATTTTAGGTATTTTTGCGATTTAAGTTCTAAGTCTCCATCCTGTATAGTCACTTCTTTGAGAGTTCTTCTCCCTCCCAGGAATATCATTTCGGTTTTGGTCGGAGCCAGGCCAAGTCCTCTACTAGTCATCCAGACTTCAACCCTATTGATGGACCACTGTATTTTTTCCTCTATATCTTGTTTTGAAGTGCCGCACAAAATCAGAGCGAGGTCGTCTGCGTATCCCACCAGTGTTACACCTGCTGCAGGTTCCTGTCGAAGCACTTCATCATAGTATATATTCCATAAAGTGGGGCCTAGAATTGATCCTTGCGGTACTCCACTGGTTACATCCATCTCAGAGTTTTCTCCAATAAAGATCTTTCTATCTTGTAGATAACTACTTATTAATTTAATCAAGTATGGAGATATTTTCTTTTGTATTAATTCATTTATAATGCCCAGCCACGGTACAGAGTTATAAGCATGTTTAACTTCTAATGTAACCATTACTACATACCTATTATTTTCATTAATTTCTTTCTGTGCTGTTTCCAAGACCAACTTTATTGCATCGGCAGTTGATCGGCCTGTTCTAAAACCAAATTGGGTTTGCGCGAGACTACCTTTTAAATCTATCTCTTTTAATAATCTCTGATTAATTATTTGTTCGAAGAGTTTCCCTATTGTATACAAGAGGCATAAAGGTCTATAGTTTTTTTTTGTTTTTTTTATTTGCAGTTTCTCTTTTTTGGTTTTTCTATCAGTATAATTTTTGCAATTTTCCACTCCTTGGGAAATTTTCCTTTGCATATTAAACCATTTAGTGTTTCCATCAGAAGATCCGGCTTTCTCTCAGAAATTAGCTTTATAACTGCCGGGGGGATGCCATCAGGTCCAGCGGCTTTACCAGTTTTTATGCGTTTTCCTGCATCCATGATCTCGTTTATTTGGAACTTCGGTACTTTTATTTCTATTTGCATTTTTGGCCACGTATTTCTTTTATATCCGGGAAATAACTCCTTAGCAATTTCTTTTTGTTCCTCATCCGTAATGACTAAAGGTGTGCGGAGTCCTAATTTTTTGGTCACAATTTTATATCCAGTACCGCATGGATCCACGTCCACTTCCTCAAATAGCTGTTTCCATGCATCCTTCTTTGCTCTATTTATTCCGTTTTTTAAGTCATTCTGACATCTTCGGTATTCCTTTTGTATGGTGAGCTTTTCATTTTCCTCCACATTTCTTCTTTTGTTTGCCCTTGTCACTTTTCTTCGTGTCTCCATACTCCTTTTCCTTAGTTGGGAAATATTGTTATTCCACCAATACGCCGCTTTAAACTTACCATGGCTGCATTTCTTCTTAAAAGTAGAGTTACATATTTTTTCTAATAGTTCTCCAAGCTTCTTTGGTAGATGTAAGTACTCTGGATGACTTGCTGCTTCTTCTACCTTGTGTATCAAAATATCTTTCTTATCATTTTTGTAAATCCAACCTTTCTGTGGCCTTTTAATTGGTAATGGCAATTTGGTGTTTAATGTCTCTCTCTCTCTCTCTCCCTCTCTCTCTCTGTATATATATATATATATATATATATATATATATATCTTGTGGTAACTTAAAATTTCTTCATTATCCACATACCATTTACTAATACATTTACTCATTTCTGCAGAACACATGGTGATATCTATGAAAGATGTACCATCGTTTCTTTCAAAAGTTGGCATTTTCCCATCATTTAGGATATTATAATCATTTTCACTTGCCCACTCTGCCAGAGTACTACCCTTCTTGTCTTCTATAGGCGAGCCCCAGGAATATGCCTTGGCATTGAAATCCCCTCCAATAAGGACTTTCTTTTTATGTTTTTGTTGTTTAAGGGCGCAATTGATTTCAAATAGGTATTTATGGAATTCCTCCAGATCTGTTTTAGGAGACACATAACAGGAAAATACCAATATTTCATCGGTGTCGGCCCAGACAAAACCACTGCCACTTCCGATGTTTCTGACTTTATCATTACTTCGTGGAATATAAATGACTGCGTCTATTCTTTCATGTGTGATCCATTTTGGGCTATGTTTGGTCATGTATTTATTTGGTTCTGCGATAATACACAGATGCATTATCGCAGTAATCTCATTATTTATAGAAGTTTTGTCTTTGTATCCTTGCCTGGGTTTCCACTAATTTCCTATACTCAGGACATCTCATCGTCACTGCTTTGTGCTCATTTGAGTTACACAGGTCTTGTCATGTTTTTACACTCTTTTATTCGATGACCTGTTTCCCCACATTTATGACACATTTTCACAAAAGGTGCAGGTGTACATTCGCTTGCAACATGTCCTACTCTGTAACACTTATAACATCTACTTAGTGTATTTGTTGGCTTGACTCTCCATCTGTCCCATCCTTTCCCTATTGTTTTCTTTGCTAGTAGTCGATTTGTAACCTCTATATTTGAGGTTACAAATGCATATTTTACACCTTGTGCATTTGCTTTATCTGACATGTTTATCAGAATATTTTGTTCCATTTTACCTAATTCCCGTTCTATGGTTTCTTTTACTTCATGTTCTTCTACAACTTCATCTATATCTAGTAGCATAACAGTTTGTTTTTTGCTTTCCATATTTACTTCTGCAATTTTGTCAAATTTTGAAGTAAGAAGTTGTTTAAAAATCTTTCTA
>CM060886.1:11255508-11338008 GCA_030762935.1 Hymenopus coronatus | reverse complement strand
AACGTAAATGTCTGATTAACAATTCCAAAGGCTGCACAGAAACCGGTACTTCAATTAACAGAGGAAATGAACAGGTGATATCAGATGCGATGGGAAGAGGCAGGCCGTGACGCGCGCTTGCAGATGTTAATCGCCTTCTTGACTTGCGAATGAGGTATTAAGATGGAGGGCGAGTTGGGTCACAGGATGTCAGGCCTATTACACTCAAAGGAAGGTTTAGTTTGTCCGGGGAGCAAACAATGACCAATGGGGCACTACTTCAAGAAGGTAATAAAGGAATCATTACCCTCACTCTGGGTCATGTGGTCTGTACCTGATCAACAAACAGATCTCTTCGATTATGGCTGCGGGTTATTAGTTTACCCTTCGATTTGTGGTAGCTTATATTGTATCTATAAAGATATAATATTGAATTAATTGCAAACACCTTCATTACGTTTTTGAATAAAATTAAACATCTTAATTTTTGCGGCATTGCCATAAGAACCATATTTATCCGGGATAGATGGGACAGAAAGTAATCCGAATTAACGCAGTCAGGAAGTAAAATCAATCAAACCTTGATGTTGGATTGCAATGATTCATTTGGATGACTGTGTTCTGTAGTTGTTCCACAAGCAACTTTCCTTACCTAGGATTATTCTTTTATCTGCAACATGCTAATCAAGATAAGCATTACCAGAATTGGTCTTATTACTTGCTTATTTTTTAAGAAGAACGGAAATATAGGAATACACCAGGCTAAAGCGATAGTCAAATGTTTAAATGTCGGTTGCTCTGTGAAATGACTGAAATTCGGAACTCTTTGCTTGCTAGGAGTAAACAAAAGAGAAACGAAAAGATATGAAAGATGACTTCCCGTTTGAGAAACTTCAAGTAACATAAAAATGAAGCAAATAATACGGAATATCGCGAAGACGGATAACTCTACAAAAATTGTGAGTATTAAAAATTAATTTTTGGTGTAAGTTTTTATCTATCCCTTACGGTTTACCAGTTATACAAAAGTCATTCAGAATGAAGAGGTCTTCAGAGACTATTCCCAGAAAATTCAATAAATACATTTCGTTTGTCATAAAAATATCTTAAATATATAATATTTTAGTAAAAATCGTTGAGCCATTTTTTAGAAAATAAAAATTTTCGAAAAATGATCCATGTAAAGGATAGCTGGTGGTGTGAGATTTTCTTGAAAATCTTCGTGTCGCATTCTTGGAGATACTAAAATTAAATACTAAGTTTGATATTTAACCGACTTTACGTTTTTAGGCTATGTTGCTCACAGGCAAACAAGCACACACTCATACGTACATGGACATGTTTCTAACATACTTGTTTTCATTTATTCAGCATATACTTCCGGTAAAATCTCAGTATGGAATTTTTGAGAGCACTTGTCTATCCACTATGCACATTGTACATACGTACTAGAGAAAGTTGTCATGATTTGTGCCTTTTAGGCAGACACAAGATATAAATGAAACACTTTGTGCTGTTCCATTTAGGTACATGTCTCTGCAGCAAACTTTTCTTATAACTCGTATTATTGTTTCTGTTCATGCTAATCGGGAAAAACAGCAGCAAAAATGGTCTTATTTCTCATTCAGTCTTGTAGGTACACTAGATTGAAGCGATAGTCAAATATTTTAAGAGCTTATCCTTATAAAGGGCAGGGGTAAAAACATTTGAAAAATAAACATTCACATGACTCTCCTTAACTGTTATGCAACAAACCTTTCTTTAAAAAAAATATTTTTCTACTTCATGCTAATCGAGATAAACGATAACAAACGATACTTTCTTGTATAAACTTGTATAAACCCAGGAAAAGGGGATTTTATAATGCCAAATATGGTCTTTTATGATTTATTTTTTAATTCTTTTAAAGGGTAGGCACTATGTGATGGTTTGAACTTCCATTTTCCCTGCATGAACAGGAATAAAATAAAACAAAACCGAATGACTACTTTCTATTTGGGAAAATTACTAGTATTGCAGAATTTAAACAAATAAGGATTATCTCGGAAATGGTTAACTCCCCAATACAAATGCATTTCACATATAAAAGTGCGTTTTAATGATACTAGTTCTACATTTTTCGTGGAAATTATTTGAAAATTTAAAAACCAATACCAAGCAATATCTCGGAAACGGTTATCTCTATAAAAATGTATATGACATAAATTGTGTGTTTTAAAGACATATATGGTTTTTGTGAAGTAAGTTTTTCTCTATCTCTTTCGGTTACCAGAAATGCAAAAGTCAGTCTGAATGAAAAGGACTTCAGAACTAATCCTCTCAAATTCAGAATATTAACTTTGTCATTTAAATATCTTTAATTTACGGCATTTAATCAATCGTTAAGAACCATTGTTGAAAAATACGAACATTTCTAAAAAATACATGTAAATGGTAGTTTGGATTGGGGGAACTTTCTTGAAAATCTTCATTATTGCGTTTTGAAAGATACCCAGTATTTAACAAACTTTTCGCTGTTGAGTTAAACCGTCGACTCACACATAAACACACACGCACACACACGCACGCACGCACACACACGCATTCACCAATATGGACCTATTTCTAAAATGTTTTGGTTGTATTCAGGATCCTCAAAACACATATTTGCCGTGACATCAAGGTATTGAAATTTTGCGTGGAATACAATACCTTATCTACTTACTATGTAGTAGAAAGTACTCGGTAGGGGAAGTAAATTTTTTTCCGATACTGGGAATCCCAAAACGTGTATTTCCGAGGAATCTCGACACTGAAATTTGGGTTAGAAATGAATACATTCTGTACCTAATTATCTATATTATAAGTGTTAGAGTTGCACTCATATGATTTCTCTTCCTATTTTGAAATAACTTATTCTTAGAAATTCTTAATCTTCCATCTGTTCATGCAAATCGCGACAAAACACCAATGTTTTGAAAGATTCCTTGAATCGAATTATACGCAAATTTGTTTATTTTGGTTGTGTCTTAGTCTGTTTTTTTCCTCAACACACTCCATATAAATCGATCCAATACACCCCTCGTTCATACTTAATGGATAAATTAACTTTTCGCCTAAGTTCTGTATTTTAACGAGATGTGTATTTTTGTATAGTAATATTTTGTTTGTCTTAGGGTTTACAGTTATATAAACAAGAATGAGGTTATTTCCACAAAATTCAAAGTATATATTTCTTTTGTCTTGAAAAAATATTAAACGTGGTATTTTATTCAAAAAATTTTGAGAAAATCAA
Source organism: Hymenopus coronatus (assembly GCA_030762935.1). Lineage (NCBI taxonomy): Eukaryota > Metazoa > Arthropoda > Insecta > Mantodea > Hymenopodidae > Hymenopus > Hymenopus coronatus. The sequence goes on along the minus strand of CM060886.1, from coordinate 11,334,755 downwards.
AATTTTCGAAAAATGTTCCTTGAAAAGGATAGTTTGTGAAAATTGTGTTGCATCCTTAGAGGATGCTTTACTTAAATATATACTTGTATACATATAACACACTTTTTGTTTTTGAGTTTTGCTGTTCACGCACACAAACACAGACAGGCCGGACATTCCTTTAAATGTATCTATTTTTAAAATGACCTCAAAACTTATAAAACTTCCAGTAAAATTATGGCATCGAAGTTTTAGAGGAATACTACACTTCCCCTACTTACTATCCATAGCAGAGATAGTAAACATTAATACATTTAATAGAATGCATGGAAAATAAGCCGAACATTAAGAAATATAACTAAAGATCACACAGGTTGAGTTTTATACCAGGTAACAAAACTGCCACGTATTTGACGTGGTGCGTTAAATGAGTTGCGGAACACAACGGGGCTTTATAAAGTTAAAACCGGTCAGGGGAGAACAGGGCAAGAGTTTTACCTCTCGCAATGAGCCCGACGGTCTCCTCTGAGAGAAAGACGTATTTTCGCCAGTACTCTCCACTGGCAGGTTTTAACTTGAAATAACCCCATTGACTTCTGCAACTCTTTTAAGGCACCGAGGGATTTCTGCGTACATCAAGTGTCCCTCAATTTGTTTCCATTGGCATTTCATTCATCCTCGCCCCCCCCCCCGCATGGTTTTCTCTCGGTATTGGAAGTGTCGGAGAAGGTTTTCAGTATGGCGTCACTTTGGTCACTCGAATATGAAAGGCTACCCATGAAATGTCGAACTCTATAAATAAAAAATCTGATGTGGTCCATTCACGTGACTTTCTCTACATCTCTGTAAGAAATCTTAATAAGCTTATTCTTCTATCTATTTAATGCTTAAAAATTAGCAGGAATGATTATTACTTACTTCCTTTATAAGTAGAAGGGAAATAAGGGAATACACTAGGATAAACGGACAGTCAAATGTTTTACAATGTAGTTGCTGTGGGATTGGAATCCGTTTCTTTGTGTGGCCAGGAGTTGACAAGTTCCCGTATGAGAAAAGTTTAAGTATGTATTTTAAAACTGAAATCAATAACGGCCAACTACAGAAAAAGCGGTATATGACATAGATTGTCTTGTTTTATTGTGATCTACCTTTTGTGGTTATTAAGTTGCTTTCTATCTCTTACGGTTTATCAGTTATGCAAAATTGAATAAAAATCATCCAGTATAAACAGGTCTTTACCCAGAAAATTCAAGACATCCATTTTATTTGGCATGTAAATATCTTATATATAAGAGAATTTAATCAAAACCATTAGAGCATTTTTGATAAAATCAAAATTTTCGAATTTTTTTCTATGTAAAGCGCAGTTAGGGGAGGGGGGATTTTCTTGAAAATCTTCGTGTCGCATCCTTGAAAGATACCAAACTTAAATACCAAGTTTGTTATTTAAGGTTCTTTCGTTTTTGAGTTATGCTGTCCACAAACGTACCACACACACAAACACAAAGTTTTTTTCAAAAATGCTTTTTTTGGATTCAGGGGAACCCAAAACATGTATTTCCAGTGAAACCTCAGTATTGAATTTTTGGTGCAATACAATACCTTCTCTATATAACTATGTACATAGTATCTACGTGTAGAGAAAGTAAAAAGCTGATGTGTTACACAAACATGATTTTCTCTAGCTGCTCTACAAATTTGTTAAAAAAAATTCTTCTTCTTTCTACACAATGCTAATCTACATTAGCAGCATGTTCTTATTACCTAATTCCTTATAAGTAGAACGGAACTAAGGGAATACACTAGGCTAAAGTGATAGTCAAATGCTTTAAAAACTGTCGTTATGCGATTGTCATTGCAAATCGCTTCTTTGCTTGCCCAGGAGTAGAACAAAAGAAAAACAGGCACTTCCTGCCTGAGAAAAGTGTAAGTGCTTCATAATTGAAACCAATAACAAGGAATAGCACGAAAACAATTCCCTCCCAACAAAAAATGTAAAGGACATAAAGTAGGTGTTTTGACGAGATCGACATTTTTTGTGTAGTAAGCCTTTGCCTATTTCTTGCGGTTTAGTAGTTAAGTAAAATTTGGCAAAATTCATCTAGTATAAAGTGGTCTTCGGAAAATTCAAGATATACGTTTTATTTGGGATGTAAATAGCTTTAATATACGAGATTTTACTCAAAAGCATTGGAACCATTTTTGAGAAAATCAATATTTTCGAAACCTTTTTCTATGTAAAGGGTAGTTTGTGATGGGGGAATTTTCTTGCAAATCTTCGTGTCGCATCCTTGGAAGATACCAAACCTAAATGCTAAATTTGGTATTTAACGGTCTTTTCATTTTGGAGCTATGCTGTCCACAGGCACAGTCACACACATGGACCTTTTTTAATTTTTTTCGGGACCTCAAAACATATATTTCCGGTGAAATCTTGACATCGAACTTTTGGGTGGAAAACAATACCTTCTCTGTCCACTGGGTACATTGTACATGCGGGCTAGGACAAATAAAAAGGCAAAATACCAATTACGTAGACATATTAGAAAAGTAAAGAAAATGGTACTCTGTGAAACGTAAGACTGGTGAAGTAGACTGCCTCTGCGTCCGAGTGGTCAGCGTTCTGGCTTCTAATCCAGAGGTCCCGGGTTCGATTTCCTGCCGGGGCGGATGATTTTTCTTTAACCAGAATCATTATCCCACAGAATCTTTAACGTGTGAATGTGGGAGTAAATGTGGTGTGCTTAAAAGTATAAAACTCAAAAATCAAAGTTAAGAACCTCCACAGTTCAGTAAGCAAAAATGCCGATAGCTGTTTTTCAAGTTAAAGCCTACGATATGAGGAGGAATTAAAGAGGACTATACAAATGAAATAAAAAGTGAAGTAGAATAACCTTTATAAACTGTAAAACATGTTGTTCCAACTCGACTCGTCTGAGTGCATGAGCGTACACAATCACAAAACTCGGAGAAGATGGGAGTGTGATAGCCAACTCACTGGGTAACGGTCATACCACAAATATTTGCGTCGTGCTGTTTCATTCCCAACACTTCAGTTTTCCCTCAATGCCTCAGTGTATTGCAAGTTGCAGGTAGGCCACTCTGACTCGCAAGTTGGTCGTTGTTCTTTTTTGCACTCACCCAAGATGAAACAGCCTCATGAGATTCAAAACGAAACAAAGATAAAGGGAAGGGAGGAAGGAACAGCAAATAACAAGAAATTATAAGCACCAGAAGCTATGCTGCAAGGGAGGAAGACAGAAAAGCACAAGTGGTTCTTATGAGACTCCGGGCTTTATAGGGATTTTAGAATAGCAGCTTTTCAGCAACAGATGTTGTTTTCATACATCAACATTCCAGGGCTTACCAATTTTTGCTTTACATTCTGTCGAAAAAAAAATGAAGCAGCCAGTTTTATAAAGGGGATGATGGATTGTGATTGATTACAACCACTAAGCTTTTCGTAAAAGGCATGATAATAAGGACGTGGAGCCGATTCAATTTGAATAGAATGAAATGGAATGAGAAGGGAGCCACACAAGAAATCAATGTGCAGGGTTCGACAGACAGCACTCTGATATTGCAATACGCTTCGTAACTAACTCATGCTTGTTCTGGTATGCGTTGGAAAATACACAATAAAATCAGCATGTAAAAAGTAAATATTTACTTTGTTAATAATGTTGTCAATTGTTAGCGCCGCCGGTGTGCAGGAAATTCGCAGCGCAGGAGTTCGTTTACACGGCATTGCGGCTGTTCCTTTTCAGCACAGCTTGAACCCGCAACTTTTTTTTTTTTTTTTTTTTTTAATTATTAAAATACAGCTTCGGAGTCTGATCGGGACTCCAGCGCTGTATACCCTACTTTTTATTTACCTAATTTGTTTACTGTGATTACTGTATGATTACTGAATTTCTGTTTTACTTTTTACACACACATATACATAATACCCATGCCCAAGGCGGGACTCGAACCCACGATCCCCTGTGCTGCGAAACACCAAAGCGAGACGCTTTGGCGAGCGCGGCCATGGTGACGGGCCAACCTTTTTTTTTTTTTTTTATCTTTTTTTTTTTTAAAACAGTAACGGAGTCTGATCAGGACTCCGGTACTGTATCCCGATTTACATTTCCCCCCGTAGGTTTTACTGATTACTGGTTTACTGGTTTTACTGTTTCTTTTACAAACATATACACATTGCACAAACATATAACACCCATTCCCAAGGCGAGACTCGAACCCACGATCCCCTGCCACGAAGCACCAAAGCGAGACGCTTTAGCGAGCGTGCCCTTGAGATCAGAGCCGAGCGCTTAACCACCCAGAAACACATACATCATTTGCAGGTAATATATTTCTTAAAAATGTATTAATCTGCTGAAATTCGAATTAAAATTGTTCAGAAAAATGTACTTTAAGGAAATGCACAAAATAAATACTAGTAGCTTTACAATTTTAAGAAAACTTCGCTCTAAGAAAAAGAAAATATTTCACTCTAATCTTGTAGTTTAACATGCTTTAACCTGGAAGGTCATACCGTATGACAGAAATTGATGAAATAATGCTCAAATGAGCTCGGGGTCCATAGAGGTCAGTTACTCGAAAATTGTCATCTCAGAATAAGGGACTTCCCCTTCCCTTAAAAAAATCCTTATCCAGGTAAATCACCTTAACAGAGATTCAAACCCGGAATCTCTTAAATTTGTGACACACACGGCATTGCAGAGGTGGACTTCACTCCTTTGATGCTTAATTGTTTATGAGCTAATTCCCGCTGAAATTTAAATTAACACAAAGTGTAATATTTTCGTTTAGATGACTTCTTTTGGCCATAAAATAATAGGAAAGTGCAAAAGATAAAAGCATGATAGGAAGGCATAGGTCCCGAGTTCGAATTTTGCTTACCGCGAGTTACTCGGACAAGGATTTTTCGGAGTTTTCCCTTATCCTGAGAAGTCTATGTCGAATAATTAACTCCATGGAACCCAAAGTTCATTTGAGTATCATTTCACAGATTTCATTCATCGTCCGATATGACAAACCAGGTTAGTGGAAGTTAAACTTCAATAAAGAGAAAAAGGCATAAGAATTTCCAAACAAAGCCAAGAACATTACCGGGTATTATCTGTGACGTCGTCATTCCACCCCCGCCTATACCTCAATCGCTCTCAGACCGCGTTTTACCTGTCATTTTATTGAGCAATTCATGGTCCTTATTGTGTATTAATTTGGAGTGTGACTGACTTGAAGTCAGTTGCTTAAGACTTCCTATGGCTAGTATTTTAATTCAAATATATGAGTTAATTAAATATTTAACATACATAGCATTTACATGGACGTTTAGAAATCTTATAACAAAGAAAACATAAGATTTAATTCAACTTTCGTTTAAAAATGCAATTTATTTGAACAACAAACAAAAAAGCATAGGTTTTATTAAAGTTATTACAACTTCTTTAAAAAAATCACGATTGATAGGGAAAAAACACATTTTACCTTTTTTTCTAGTGGTACAAAATAAAAGATAAATGTATAAAATTATACTTTAGAAATAAATTAAGAGGACTTAACAGCGCGATCAGAATTTTCGCTCGACATTTTTGGTATATTAATATTTTATAAATGTATAATGGTTTTACGTTTACGTTAAGTTACGTTTTCCTAGTGCCAAGTAGCAAGTGTCTCCTGGTGTTTAGGGTGAGATACAGGTACATGGTAGAGAAAAAACTCTAAAAACTAATATTAAAATACCCTAAAAGGGGGCGGGGTAGCTACCAGACTATTTAGAAAAGTAGAAAAATAAAATCTGATGTGTTACACTCCCATGGCTTTTTCTAGCTCCACTACAAACAAACTTCTTACAAAAGATAATTCTTCTTTCGTACCATGTCAATCAAGACAAACATTAACAGAATGTTCTTATTACTTAATTCCTTATAAGTGAAAGGAAACTAAAGGAATGCACTATGCTAAGATAGTCAAATGTTTTAAAAGCTGTCGTTATGTGATTGTTATTGCGAATCGTTTCTTTGCTTGGTCAGGAGTATAACAAAAGAAAAATATACACATCCTGTATGAGAAAAGTATAAATACTTCACAATTGAAGCCAATAACAAAGAATATCCTGGAAACGGTTACCTCCACAACAAAAACGCAAAGTACATAAATTGTGTGCTTTAATGAGATCTACATCTTTTGTTAGTAAGTTTTTGTCTACCTCTTACGGTTAGGCAGTTAAGCAAAATTTGGTAAAATTTATCCAGAATAAAGAGGTTTTCAGAGGTTATTTCCAGAAAATTCAAGATATACGTTTTATTTGTGATGTAAACAGCTTTAATATACGGCATTTTAATCAAAATCGTTAGAACCATTTTTATAAAATCAAAATTTTCGATTTTTTTTCCATGGAAAAGGTTGTTCGTGGTGGGGGGATTTTCTTGAAAATCTTCGTGTCGCATACGGGAACTGCGATAAATCGCACATTCGTCTGTGAACATGACCTATGCCTTCTCAGACATTCTTTGGAATTGTTGCAGCATCCGATCTCATGGTTGAGTCCGGTACCCCTAACTCTGCAGCACGTTTCCTTAAGGATTTAACCGGAGATTGTTGGATGGACTTTTCCACGTCAGCACAAAGTCCAAGTCTTCCACTTCTCGTCGCGTCGCGAACACTGTCCCTTAAAAATGTTTTCCGTTCCCACGCTAACAACGTCTTCTTTGTCGATGCTGCTTTCACAAACCGTGCAACAAAATCCTCCATGACATTTTTCATTGGTTTGCCATTAATTTGACGCTCATGAACCCACTCAATTGTGTAATCACTTGCATCAGCCATTCTTTCTCAATTTCTCGTCATCAACTAATTTGATTTATAAGATGTGTTGATTTGTTGTCATAAGAGCGACAACAGTCAAACAATCGAAGTCGTCAACAATGGGTATCTGACAGGAGAATAATATGAATATATACCAACCTCAAAAAACATATTTACTCGCGTAATTTTAAATTTAGTACAGGGGTATAGGGACTTTGTGCGCCCACTGTACGATCGATACCGAGCAGCTCCTTATTCCTCCAGGACCTGTCTTCTTACTCTCCCTGCCTACTGAAGAAGGGGTAGCGCCTTTTTTGTGACAAGAAACACATTTTCCCCCGCCCTTCAGACCATATGAACCGGACCGCAAAGCTGGGCTAAGCATTATTTGCATGCAATGGCAGGAAACTTGCTGCGCGCAGAGGAATTTGTGTTTTGTTAACTATGTGAGTTTCCTCTGGTCGTTCAGGTAAACAAGTGAAGGTGACAATGTTATTACAAAATCTGCGGCGGAATCAGTAAGAGTTTTTCATATAATTGTTTGAATGAGCCAAATACCAAAATGTAATTGTGGCACAAGTGTGATAAGTGTATCATTGGATAACGAGAGTTTAAAGCTACAAGAGGTCACTGTTACATTGATGTCGCAAATTGCGCTGAGATTTCTTTTTAATGTAAGTACATAGAAAATAAAAATGTCCGTGTTTCGACATTCTCTCCCATAGAGTACTGAAGCGGCTCACTCAGGCCTGCCATTCTCTCAACAACCGGTTCCTGATGTTATGCCGGGTGCTGACTTTGTCCGCGAGTAAGACCTCATTAAATATTTACAACCAATATATATATATATATATATATATATATATATATATATATATATATATATACTCACCACAAACACCCATGCCCCGCGATCCCAGACGCCACGAAGCACCAAAGTTAGGCACTTTATGGAATGCGGCCATAAGGAAATGCTCCAAGACTTGTCCTGAAGACAGATCGGCCGCAATTGTACGTTTTTAAAGCTCGTTTAGTGCTTTTAACCATGGATATATGCAAGGAATTAGATATTATTAGTGAAGCATTCTAATCTGTAAGTATCAAGACACTCGTTTCTTTCTCAGGGACGGAGAACAGAAAGGACACCAGACGTTTTTGCTGACTTCTGTTTATTTGCTGGTTGAGACGTCGACCTGGCGCGTTCTTTTGATTTTGTAATGTTGCGGTTCTCGTGGCTCGAGACCTCGATCGTGGGGGGGGGGGGGGTTGTAAGAATTTCTCACCTCGCGATTTTCTTTACTCAGGAGCGATCTAAACACATGCACAATTACTTCATCTTCTTTATCGCACTTTCCTGCTTTGACCGTTCTCAGCACACCTTAACAACCGAACGAAATTAGCAAGACACTGTTAGTTCTGGACTCCCGTATTAATGTGGTTTTTATACTTGGCTTTGCGCCTTAAAATCACTTTCATTTTGTCCGAACGTTTTCGCGTCGGTTTCTTAATTTCCCAGCCGTTTGTAAGCTGTAGGCTTCCGATTGGCCGAAACTCATTTACCCCCGTAGACGTGGCAAATATCGAGCATTTCTTATGACGTCCCTTGACCTTGCGCGCTGATCGGGACTTTTGGGATGTTGATGATGGGACTGCACATTGGACAAAGAACTTGATTAGAGATATCGCCATTTGGTATAACCGTAAACGTGGGAATGTAAATTTCTATGTTACTCAATTGTTGACGGGACATGGCTGTTTTACCGCCTAGCTACATCGTTTTGTTCGAATGCGGTAAGCATGACACAGCTGAACTTTCATTGTGTTCGGTGGCATCACCAACACCACCCGTCCAAGAGCCAATTGGCAGCTTTGACGCCCGACAACCTTCTGTCTAAGATGCTTGCCTGTGCACGGAATTGAAGCATTTTTCTAGATTGGCCCGTCACATTTTGCGCTGTAAAGGATTGGAGACAACTGAGACCAGTACAAATTTCCTAGATGATATACACCAATAATATTTCCCCTTGAATTGCTCCCCCCTGATGGCCGTCTTGGACAGTTCCGAGGGGAATTTTACATTGATACTTGCAAGGTTTTTTTTTTTTTTTTTTTTTTTTTTTTTTTTTTTTTTTTTTTTTTTTTTAGTTTGAGAGAATTCAAACGGCCTAAGGCGCCTTTGTAAGATTTTTTCACTCAGTTTAAAAAAACCAACAAACAAACAGCTACTTCTACTACTACTGCTGCTATTGCCGCTGCTGCTTCTAATGCTACCTATACAGCTACGGCTGCTACTGCAACTGCTGCTACAACCGCTACCGATACTGCAACTGCTACTGCTAATTATACTGCTACTTCTAATACAGCTACTGCTAATACTGCTGCTCTCACTGCTACAGCTAATTCTAATGATACTGCTGATACTACTTTTATTGCTACGGCTATTACTACGACTGCCACTACCACTGCCACGGCTACTGCTAATTCTACAGCTACTGATACTTCTACTACTACAGTTGCTATCACTGCTACTGATAATGCTAATTCCACTGCTACTTCTTCTACTACTGCCACTGCTACTGCTGCCAATACTACTGCTACTACTACTACTATTGTTACTGCTTCTGTTACTGCTATTGCTATTTCTGCTGTTACCTTCACTGCCACTGCTGCTGCTACTACTGCTACTGCTATTGCTGGTTCTCCTGGTACAGGTACTGCTACTGCTTTTACTGCAACTACTGCTATTTCTGGTACTTCTATTGGTACTTCTGCTACTGCTGATGCTTCTGCTACTACTGCTACTGCTACTACTGCTACTGCTGGTGTTTCTGATACTACTGGTCATTCTGCTACTACTGCTACTGCTGGTGCTACTTCTACTGCTGGTGCTTCTGCTACTGCTGATGCTTCTGCTACTACTGCTTCTACTGCTACTGCTGGTGCTTCTGCTACTGCTGATGCTTCTGCTACTACTGCTGGTGCTTCTCCTTCTGCTGGTAGTTCTGCTACTGCTACTGCTACTACTGCTTCTGCTGGTGCAACTGCTACTGCTGGTGCTTCTGCTACTGCTGGTGCTTCTGCTACTGCTGCTGCTACCGCTACTACTGCTTCTGCTACTACTGCTACTGCTGGTGCACCTGCTACTGCTGGTGTTTCTGCTACTGCTGGTGCTACCGCTACAACTGCTTCTGCTACTGCTACTGCTGGTGCTTCTGCTACTACTGCTACTGCTGGTGCTTCTGCTACTGCTGGTGCTTGTGCTACTGCTACTGCTGGTGCTTCTGCTTCTGCTAGTGCTGGTGCTTGTGCTACTGCTGCTACTACTGCTACTGCTGGTGCTTCTGCTTCTGCTACTGTTGGTGCTTCTCCTAATGCTGGTGCTTCTGCTACTACTGCTACTACTGCTGCTACTGCTATGCTGCTGCTGATGCTTCTGCTACTACTGCTACTACTGCTGCTACTACTACTACTACTGCTGCTGCTTCTGCTACTACTGCTACTACTACACTTGCTACTGCTACTGCTGGTGCCTCTGCTACTGCTGGTGCCTCTGCTACTGCTGGTGCTTCTGCTACTGCTGGTGCTTCTGATACTACTGCTTCTGCAAATACTGCTATTGCTACTACTACTGCTACTGCTACTGCTGGTGCTTCTGGTACTACTGCTTCTGCTACCACTGCTATTGCTACTACTACTGCTTCTGCTACTTCTACTACTGCTTCTGCTACTGCTGGTGCTTCTGCTTCTACTGATTCTGCTACTACTGCTACTACTACTGCTATTGCTGCTGTTGGTACTAGTATTACTACTGTTACTACTACTATTGCTTCTGTTACTACTACTGCTACTACTACTGCTATTGCTACTACTACACTGCTCTTGCTACTACTGCTGCTACTACTGCTGCTACTTCTACGGCTTCTTCTACTACTGCTACTACTACGGCTGCTACTACTACTGCTATTACTGCTGCTACTACTACTGCTTTTGCTACCACTGCTATTACTACTGCTGCTACTGCTACTGCTACTGCTACTGCTACTGCTACTGCTGTCGCTACTGCTACTGCTGGTGCTTCTGCTACTGCTACTACTGCTGTAACTGCTACTCCTGGTGCTTCTGCTACTGCTGGTGCTTCTGCTACTACTGCTTCTGCTACTACTGCTACTACTGCTACTACTACTGCTACTGCTGCTATTACTACTACTACTGCTACTACTGCTACTACTGCTACTGCTGCTATTACTACTACTACTGCTACTACTGCTACTACTACTGCTACTGCTGCTATTACTACTACTACTGCTACTACTGCTACTACTACTACTGCTTCTGCTGCTACTACTACTGCTTCTGGTACTACTGTTACTGCTGCTACTACTGCTGCTAGTACTACTGGTACTGCTGGTGCTTCTGCTACTACTGCTACTGCTGATACTACTGCTGTTATTGCTGGTACAAATACTGCTACTACTGTTACTGCTACTGCTATTGCTACTGTTGATACTGCTACTACTACTGCTGCTGCTACTGCTATAGCTTGTACTGCTACTGCTTCTTGTACTGCTGCTACTGAAATTGCTGCTGCTGCTTTTACTGCTACTGCCACTGCTGCTATTGCTACTGTCACTGCTACTTCTTCTTCTACTATAATAATAATAATAATAATAATAATAATAATAATAAGTATAATAGAAATAAAAACCTGATGGGTTCCATTCACATGACTTTCTCTACATCTCTGTAACAATTATAGGTAAAAGGTTATCGTTCTATTTACTTCTTGCTAGTTTAGAAAAAATAGCAGAAATGGTCTTATTACTTGCTTCTTTGGAAGTAGAAGGCAAATGAAGGAGTACCATAGGTTAAAGTGATACTCAAAAGCTAGTTGCTATATGACTGAAGTTCCTTTGTTTGTATGGGCAGGAGTTGATAAATTCCGTATGAGAAAAGTATAAGTTTTTCAAAGCTGAAACCAAAAACAATGAATATCTAAAAAACGATCTACTCCACGAAAAAAATTATATGACAAACATTGAGTGTTTTAACGTGCTCTACATTTTTTGTGAGTTAAGTTTTTGTCCATCTCTTACGGTTTAACAGTTACGCAAAATTCCGTAAAATTCATCAAGAATAAAGTAGTCTTCAGAGGCTTTTCCCAGAAAATAAGGGATATACATTTTATTTGTCAGGTGAATATCTTTAATATTTGACATTTTAATCAAAATCGTTAGAGCTATTTTTAAGAAAATTAAAAATTTCGAAAAATGTTTCATGTAAAGGGTACTAGGGATCGGGGCATTTTCTTTCAAATCTTCATGTCGCATCCTTGGAAGATGCCTAACTTAAATACCAAATACACGGATCTATTTTAAAAATGTTTTTTTTTTTTTTTTTGGATTCAGGGTGACCAAAGCATGTATTTCCGGTATTTAATTTTTGGGTGGAATACAATACCTCCTCTATGCACTACGTACATGGCACGTGTAGAGAAAGTAAAAATAGTAGTAATCGTTGATTATTTTTCTGACATTATATTATAAATAAAAGGATAACTATGCACAATTAAAATAAAACAACACGAGCATTCGTTTTTTTTTTTATCACCTGTAAAATACTAAAAAGTAATATTTATTGCTATAAGTATATTTTCCTCGAAACCAGAGATGTATCCTTACACATGCAGGGAGATGAAACAAAAGGACTAAATATTTTTAAATTACGTACAAGAGCTGCCGATTTGGAGTATCGCTTAGAGTGAATTACTCGGAAAAGGTTTTTTACCTTACCCCAAGAAGACGAACTTCGAGTAGTTTTAAGTTTCGTGGACACCAGGATCATTTGAGCATCATTTCACTGATTTCATTTATCATCCGCTATGAGTATATTATATATATATATATATAGAGTTCATCATAATGAAATTACGTAGGCCACACTTTGCACGTTATTTTTTCTGTTTAACGAACTGTTAAGAAAAAGGGAAACGAACACAAAAGCTTTCTCTTTAGTTCAGAAGAGTCGGATGATTATGGTTTTAAATTTATTTTACAGTGCCTTCAAATGTCAGCACCACACACAAAGACATCAACATTTCATAGACTATGGACTGTATAACCTAACTTAAGCGCGTCAGAATAACATTCTGGGGTGGAATTTCACAAATTTTCTCTAAAATTATTGTTCCCTAATGTTTGTAAACTCGAATAACACTATTAGTTTTCCTGTATATGTGTTTTAAATACCTTTAAAAATGTGGAGCTGGAAAGTTTTAAGTTTGGTTTCAACATTGTAAATCTCGAATGCTGTTTTTCTGAATTTTAATTTTCTACAAATGTAGATGTGATCATCTAAAATCTATTCCAGCTATAAGTGTAAATTGATGTTTGAAATTAAAACACTACTGATGCTGTTCTTTTGAAATTAGTTCCAATCAGTTGTGCAAAGCTTTGTTTGTAGTTTATTTTTACTAAATAATTTTCTGATTTTGTTGTAATGTTTTAAATCTCAAAGGTTGTTTTTTGGAAATAAAATAATTTGGCAGTTGTGTCATGACTTAGAAAACTAGATGTAAGAATAATATTTATGTAACTTTTAAATAAAATGCTGCGTATTTTTTTGTTGTGTTTTATAAAGTTGGTAAAATAAGTCAACGAAAATATAGCACAAAGTAAGAGTGACACGGATCACGAGAAAACAATAAAATGTTAATCAAAAGCTCTTAGTGCTAGTCTTGTACTCAAGAGATTAATCACTAGATGTCTCTCATGGAGAGCAACGTTATTCATATTAATTTTATGGTAACCGCACTTCATAGCCATCTTGTAACTAGAATTTAAAAAATCAGACGTGTGGCGTATTCATTGTTCCACAAACTGTTCTTGCGAAAGCTTCTTCTTGTTCATCAAACGAAACCTTCACGAAATATTCACATTCATGAAAGAATAAGAAGAACACTCTAGGCTAAAGCGACGCTGAATTTTTTACAAAGCTGGTCGCTATGCTGTTTGTGTAGCCACAAAAAGTTCTGATGAGTTCCATGCTCATGACTTTCTCAGCCTATTCTTGCAAAAGCAGAATCTTCTCTCTGCTTCAAGCTAATTAAATAAACATGAATAGAAATTATCTTACTAGTTACTTCCAAAATAAGCGAAATAAAGAAATACAGTAGGTTACAAAAAGAGTCAAATCAGTTAATACCTGGTCACTATGTGATTACTTCGATATTCGGTTCTCTTAGCAGCCAGGAGTAGAAAAAGAAAAGACAAACGTTATTAAATCTTACTCAATATCCTTTATCAACAATAACAATTTCTGTTATAAACTTAATCACGACTTTCCATTTGATAACTGGCACCTTTAAGTAGTGGAAAGTTTAAACCAATAACAAGGAATACTTCAGAAATGGTTAACTACACAAAAATGTATTTGGCATAAATTGTGTACTTTAACGATAACTACATACTTTCTGCACTGATATATTCTCTCTCTCTCTCTCTCTCTCTCTCTCTCTCTCTTATGGTTTACCAGTTATGCTAAAGACAAGGAGAATGAAGACTTCAGAGGCTGTTCTCAAAAAATTCAAGATATACATTTCTTTGCGATGAAAAGCATTTTAATCAAATCGGTAGAGCATTTTTTGAGAAAATCAACATTTTTGAAAAATATTGCATATTAAAGGTAGTTTTGTTTGGGGTTATCTGGTAAATCTTCTTGTTGCGTCAGTGGAAAATGTTCAACTTGATAAAGTATGGTATTGAACACATTTTTCCATTTTTTAGGTATGCTGTTCACAGGCATAATCATAGAGACAGACTTTTACTTTCTCTACACGGCACATGGTATGTAGATAGAGAAGGTACTGCACTCCACCCAAAAGTTCGAGATTTCACTAGAAATATACACATTTTAGGGTCCTCTCTCTTAGTGCAAAAAAAAAAAAAAAGAAAATTAGAATATGGTCCTTGTGTCCGCGTGTCTTTGAACATGATAACTCAAAAACGAGAGTCGGTAACTTGGTATTTAAGTTTAGTATCGTACAAGCATGCGACATGAAAATTTTGAAGAAAATCCTTCCACCCCAAACTCCCTTTACAGGAAAAAAAATTGAAAATTTTAAACTGGTATCTTAGAAATGGCTCTAAAGATTTGGATTAAAATGTCGTATATTATATTAAAGATATTTACATGACAAATAAAACATATATTTTGAATTTTCTGGAATAGTATCTGTAGACATTTTTACTCTGGGTGAATTTGTTGAATGGTAAACCATAAGAGATAGACAAAAACCCACTACACAAAAAATGTAGATCACATTAAAACACATAATTTATGCCATATACATTTTTTCATGGAGTTGACTATTTTTTGAAATATTCCTTGCTATTGGTTTCAGTTTTAAAATACCTATAACTTTTCATATACGGTATTTTTCAACTCCTTACAAAGAAACGGATTTTAACCACATCGCAACCAGCTTCTGAAAGATTTGACGTTCTAACAATAATTTATTACAAAGATATAGAGAAAGCCATGTGAATGGATCACATAGAGATTTAAAAAATCTACTCATTCTTCTTTAAATTCTTTTATTAAAGATTCTCATAGAAATTTGCTCTTATATTTATACTTGCACATTTGTTTGCATGACACAGCAGGTAAAATGTTAAGCAGTTTATAAAGAATCTATTGTTATGTAAGGACAATCTTTGCCCACGAGAAAAAAAATATATATATGGACTTCCTAGTTGAGAAAAATGTAAGTAAGTATTTGAATATTCAAACTAATAACAATGAATAATCTGGTATTTTTTTTTTTTTTTTAAGAACTTGGTGATGTAGAGACGTTTATTAATAATTTCGATACATACAGAAGAAGTATTTGAAGATGTTGGTAAATCGGAATTACTAATTTTTGCAGTTGGAGGAAGATTATTACATTTAATAATCTTTAAACTCTTTATTTTATTTGTTTACCATTTGTTATAAAAATAATACCTATTTTAGTAAGAATGTTAGGGTTTTGATTGGGAAGCGTAATATTTAAACACATATATTAAATTGTGCGCTTTTTCAAGAATTGCAGTTTTCTTAAGACTATCTCTTGATATTTACCAATATAAAAAAGTGATTTCGGAATAAATAGGTTTTTAGACTCTCACATAGAATTCTTGTAGCACACATTTTATGCATATAATATTTTAAATAAATCGTTAAAAGGCAGTTTTATAATATAAAAATTAACGAGATATTTTCCATTGTAGTTTGAGGTGGGAAATTTTCTTAAAATTCTCCGTGACGCTTCTTTGGAAGATACTGAACTTATATACCAACTTTGGTATTTAATAGACCTTTTATTTCTTGAGTTATATTGTCACACACATAACTTCTTCTAAAAGGAAGTGAGTTATAGAATTAATGAATTATAATCCATCGCTTCACTCTACTATATGTGCCAAATAAGTCTAGAAATTACTATACATAAGAATATTGTTTCTATCAGGTTACACATAATCAAAGTTGGATGAAATGGTTCCAATGTGATTTTTAATATCGTTATATAGGAGGCCAATGAGGCAGTCACACATTTAAGAAGAGAGTCGCTCTCATACATGGTAGCCTATATTTTGAACACACCTCAGGAGAAAGGAAAAAATATAAGAAAGAAAACAGGTAATTTAGGCCTTGAAACAGTTCTGAAAAAATATTGGGGAGTTTAAATTTACGGCAGCTTATAAAACGGTTGGATGTACTAGCGTCGCAAACATTTTCTGGGCTTAAATTATGTAATTTAATAACATTTGTACTTTCCTTAAAGCAAGCTTTATTTTCTCTTTCACTTATCCAGTTATCTAAAATTAGACAATTCAATCCGAAATGAAAAGTACTTCACCGATTACTCACAGAAATTTCAGGAAGTACTTATTATTGTTTCTCATACCAATTTCTCAACTATGTAATGTTTTAATTAAAATCATTAGAGATTTTTTTAAGAACATAAAACATAACTATAAAATTTCCATATAGAGGTATATTCGCCAAAACAGTCATATTATTTTTGTTGTCGTTCCATTTATACTCTGACTTTAATTACATTATTTCCCTTTGGAACATATGACGTTAACTCGTGTGCTTTCTCCATTCTTTTCTGTTTTCTTTAGATGCTTTTATTCATTATATATCACACATTTCAGTCTCTTATTCATACTCTCAAGACTCTGGGAGGGTACGGAATAATCTTGGCTAGGGAAAAATTCCACTTCTCAGCTGGAATCGAACCCAGGACTCGAGCAGGTGCTCTACTGACTGAGCTACGGGTCACCCTCCTTCATGTTTTATCTTTCAAAAATGTTGAGCCTAAATACAAAGTTTCCATTTTTCGTTTTTGAATTGTCACCTCTCTCTCTCTCTCTCTGTTTCACACACACACACACCTTCACATGCACAGACATCTCTTTGAAATCTCACAGAAATCTAAAGGTGATAGGTGTGCATTTTCAGTGAAATATGAGTCAATATATTGACTGAAATATCAATGAAAGGTGCAGTTTTTGGTTGTAACACAATACCTACTTCGCCTATGTACTGTGGGGAAGTGAGAGAGAGAAACAAAGTTAATACATAATTATTAACACAATTAGAATCAGGACTAATTTGATCACAAGTGCTTCTTCTCTTGGAGGTAGAATAATAAATTTGTAGCCTATGCTACAGTATTTGTAACAGGCTAGAGACCTGTAGCACAGAAACGTGACTTTTCCAGATATTGATTCTAAATTTACAGTTTCTTAATGGCAGTTTCCAAAAATGCTGCAAGAATTAGTTTAAGTTCATAGATAATTCTTCCTGCAAAACATGGAATTTTCCTAATTTGTCTCCTGCTGCACATAGATTTGGCAAGCGCATGTTGGCAAGAGTACATTAGCCTTTCTGGTGTCAAAAGCTGCCCCAGGAAGTAGCATCCTTATAAGGAGTTGATGGTAAACCCCTCTACTTGACTACTCGTCAATTTCCTAAGGTTGCTATTCCCGAAGAATATTGCTCCGGACTCTGTAATCTTACTTGCGGCCGCTCCGTACAAAATAACACATGCTCCATGTGCGCTTTACAACTTCACCCCACTCTTTAGCCAAGTACAAGACGCTACTATAAACTACCGCATTGTAGGCGTAGCACTTGCTCTTTCAGAAGTACCAAAAGGTACCAGATGTGCAATAATCAAAAGATTTTCTCATTTATGATTTCGTTCCAATTTTTACTTGCTCCTCTTCTTGTCTTGTGTACCAAGAAATGATTTCGATTCGAGGATATACACTACTTGTACAGCAATTGTTTATGAAACAAAATACTGATTTATCGAACTTATTCGGTTTTACCGCCACATATTTTGAAATAATGGTGCAAAAGCTAGTCAGCGGGTCTTTCTACATCTAGCAGTCAAGACAAAATTAATACCTACCAGGACATTACCAACTGGAATTTAACCATGCTACGATTGGCAGATTTGACATACACGGTACCACGTGCATGCCTGCAAACTGTCAATTTACTGCAATGGAATGGAGTGCAGACACAGCATCATATTCTCATGATCGAAAGCTATTTTACATCTGATAGTTGAATTATTCAAAGATCGCTTCTTTATCATAATCCCTGCATGTATATGCATTTCTTTACGCTTTTCCTGAATTTCAAGTTTTCGAGCAACGCCTTATGAAATAGTTTATAGGTACGTTTATATAATAATTATCTATACAGAAAAGAAGGAAATAGCCGTTCTATACAAATAGCAGCCCCGAGAGGCCCTGTTACATCCATAACAGCATCCATTTGTATAATAACTCGCATTCAAACGACAAAAGACATTCTGGCGACGCGTAGAAATAAATCACGTTCAGACAAGGTGCTGGTTTACTCATGCCGGACTCTCCTGCTCTAGGGTGCCACTTTGTGTCCTCTTCAGCAGGTGCTCACAACAATTTTCACTCTGTAACAATGACGTCTGAATTCAAATTCTGTCACGGCAAATGCCCAATAAATTTGATCACTCAGCATATGATATATTCTTATTTACAACATTCTAACTTTAATGCTTCTTATAATGTTAAGTTTGCATTTCTGGGTGTAAAGTTAGACTATTTCCGCAAAGGCTCCGGGATGATATGTGTCGTGCCTTAGGCTGTTCTCAGCACTGACTGATGTGCGTGTCCTAGACGTGCAGTTGAAGAGGGGTGTTTCGTGTCCAAGTTCCTTGATGAGCACCAACTACATTACTCGATAACGTTCATCTTCTGCCACATTCTTGGGCATTGCTTAATCAGAAAAGGAAATGCACACTGCTTGTTACAGAAGACAAGGCAGGAAGGGATGAGACAAGAATGACAGACTTGTCGGATGATTGTAAGAGGTTCGCCCGCTGTCTGGTACACATCAATGTGATGTCTATGTTTACAACTGCCTAAATTAGAGACACTACTCTTGAAATATTCATCATGATATAGAACTGCATCTTCATGGGCATTAATTCATTGCAGTCTTTCTTGGATTAAATGCTTAAAACAATAATCAGCGTTTAACTTTTACAGACATTACAAAGTTGTTAATAATTTCTATCAACCTACATTTAGGAACATTTAAGTTTAAATTTATTTGAATTTCATTACTCCATTTAAGGAAATACAAGTTCTCTTTTATATACATGAGCAGCTGAAAGATATATAGGCAAGTTACTGCCATAATTTTCTCATGCTCTAATAATGATTTATAATATTCTTGATAAAATGAGTTTGCCCTTGAGGACATCGTACTGTTGTTGCTCGTAATCTGTTTGTTAGAAGCTGCACCAGCATTGTATACAGTGTACATCAAGATTCAGCAGCTTAGTGTATGCTATTTCAACTTATACTCAGACCCAATTGAAATGAAGCCACTAAACTTCGAGAAACATTTGCTCATTCACCGCTATTAGTTTATTTAAATTACAAAGAATCACAAACTACATCAACATCTCAAATAGGTCCATTTTTACTTTCTTCTGTACTTACTACTACGGAGGTGAAGAAGGTATTGTATTCCACCCAAAAATTCGATATGGACATTTCCCTGAATCAGGGACCCCTGAATAAAAAATACACATTTTTGGAAAAAAAAAAAGGTCCATGTTCTTGGACCCTCTGTGTGTATGTATGTGTGTGTGTTGTGTGTGTGTGTGTGTGTGTGTGTGTGTGTGTGTGTGTGTGTGTGTGTGTGTGTGAACTGGATGGGAAATGCTTTAAGGTAGAAGGGTATCATTATGAACATTTATTACACTAAGGTGCCATGCTTATAAAATAATTATGTACAATATCCGTGCAGTGTTGATATTCTGTGTATCTGCCTTTCATCAATGTTTAGTTGTCTACAACACTAAAAGAACCCTGTACAAGAAAATGGTTTAAACAAAAGTTGTTAATTTCTTTATAAGGAATAAAAGAAAAAAAAAAATGTGGGTTCCCATTTAAAATAAATACATTGACCCTCAAATTATTATTCAAACGTTCTTCAATTAAAACACAATAAATGACATTATTTACCCCCATTATATCAAGCAACTTAAGTCGTTTCTTACCACATCGCTTAGTTTTGGAGATATTCCATTCTCAAGTTAAACAGTTCACTCTGTATATATATGTATATGTATATATATATATATATATGTATATATACAGTTAATTTTCCGTTTAATCTTAGTTGTTTATTATTATTATTATTATTATTATTATTATTATTATTATTATTATTGTTGTTATTATATAGGCGATTATTATTTTTTCCTAATGTGTATATCGATTTATTAGTAAACACTTCTAACTCTTCTTTATTTTTCATTAAAATTGCAAAGTAATCTTCAAATTTGAGCTTGCTAATCTTAAATCCCAGTAATTTTTTACCCATGTGCATGTTTTCAGTAACTTCGACTGCATACATTAAGGAATATTGGTTATAATGCATATCCTTATTTTTATACCTTGCGTTATGAGATATTTATTAAATGTTTTCATAGTTTATAAATTATCACTTTCTCTTTGTTTTATAAATTTCAACTTGTCTCATATTTCTAGATTTAATTTATAATTGTTTAAGTACCTCAAACATTTTTCCCTAATCACGCCAATAAATGCTTTATTATGTCTACAAATGTTTATCTGTACTTTTAATTTCCCTCGCTCTTTTAATCTATAATTAGTCTCTTTAAAATTGCTTTTTTGTGCCTGCCATCTTCCTGAATCAGATTGGTAATCTGTTTAATATATTTTTGAATGTATTTTCTATTCTAATATATATATATATATATATATATATATATATATATCTATATAATTTTATTAATATTATAAATGTACGTGACAATAGATTTAAAGTATTATATTATTCACATTTTTCTACTTTTTATTTTCTGTACTTAGTACATGGTATATATGGTAGAGAAGCTATTCCATTCCACCAAAAATTCCATATCAACATTTCACTAAAAAGTCCCCTGTGTCCAAAAGAAGCAATTTTAGAAAAAGGTCCGTGTATGTCCGCGTGTTTGTGAACACTATTACTCAACAACGAAAAGTCGGTAAAACACCAACCTTCGTATTTAGATTTACTGTCTTCTAGGGATGCGACACGCAGATTTTGAGAAAATTTGTCTAACCCCAAACTACCCTTTATGAGGGAAATATTTCGAAAATGTTAATACTCTCAAAAATGTATGAGAATTTTGATTAAAACACCATATATTAAAGATAATTACATGAAAAATAAATTGTATATCTTGCATTTTCTCGGAATAGCCTCTGAGGAGCTCTTTATTTCGGTCGAATTTTGCTGAATTTTGCATTAACTGGTAAACCGTAAAGGTAAACAAATACTAGATAAAACTATAGATCTCGTTAAAACACATAGTTAATGTACTGTTCATTTTTTCGTTGAGTTGACCATTTTTTAAATATTCCTTGTTATTGCTTTAAGTTTTTCAGTTTTAAAATACTTGAACTTATGCGGGAATTAATCAATTCCTGGCACTGGAAAGAAACGAAATTCACCCACACGGTAACCAGCTTTTAAAAGATTTTACTACTGCTTCAGATAATGTATTCCCTTATTTCCCTTCTACTTAGAAGAGAGTCAGTAATGAGACAATTTTGATAGGTTTATCTATTAGAATAAAGTAGACAGAAGAATAAGTTTTTTAACAATAATCTGTTATCCAGAAGTAGAGAAAGTCATGTGAATGGAACACATAATATTTCTCTTTTTCTACATGAATGAATGAATAAGTGTATTTATTGACATAATATCATACATAGAATTTTAACAATCGCATGGGTCCACAGACCGTCCCTGCTTTTGTAATACACACTAAAAAGCATTGCTAAAACAACAACAAAGAATTAAAATAGTAATCACAAAAATGAAAAGACAAAAGTTATACACAATTAAAACCAATATTAAAACAATAACAAAGAATTAAAAGAGTAAACCCGAAAATAAAAATACAAAGATATTCAAATATAGCAATTGAAATTTATAGCACAGAGTCACCTTCACAAATGCACCCTCTTATAATAGATATTTACACTTAGAGGAAATATATGCACATAATATATACACAATATATAAAACCATAATACAACAGTGGCCTAAGTATGGCATAAAAAAATATATATGTAAAACCTTGTAGTCACTTTTGTTTAGTTGTTCTTATCCCTCTCCCCCCCCCCCTGTCCTTGTCTATTGGCAGCCTCCTCAGATCTCAGCAGTCTTGCCTTAAGTATAAATTTACCTAGCCCGTCCACGTGTTGCGTGCCTGCCCCTGCCAGTATCGTCCAACATGCTTCTAGCTCTACATTCGCGGTGGCAAAGAATCTCGGTAAACATTTTTCCCGCCATTCCTCCGTATCCCTACATCTTGCCAATATGTGGGACCACGACTCTTCCTCTTCGCACATGGGACAGATTCTCGTACCATTCTCGTTAGTTGTGCTCCTCCATGCCCCTAATCTAATCCACGCGAGCCCCTCTCTAATGAGTTTGGCACCTGTTTTGATGTATTGCTCCATACCCCACTCCGATTTGAGCCCAGACTGTACTTCTAACGAAACCTTTTCTGTGCATTGCGCAATTATTTGCTGTCAATATCAATATCAAAGAGGTGGTGCTTAATTTTTCTCCAAATACTCCGCCTATTTGCCTACCCCGCCATCCAAACGTATCCCAACCAAATGGTTTCGAACCCTTTCTTTAATTTTGATGCCCACGTCGAATTACCTTCCATTCGCAACTGTTCACGGTAACAGACTGCCCTAATTAGAGATTGGTTTCCGTGAACGATTCTCATCCAATATTCAACTGCTCTGATTTTGCACTCTATCGTTTCACTATGCGCCCCAAATTCCCTCCTTATTCCGCAGTTTGTCGTACCCCTTCTTATACCCAGAATTCCTTTCAAAAATTGGGTTCTCACTTGGTCCAGATTCCCTGTTTGTTCCCACCCCCATATGTCTCCTCCATATGTCATCGTGGATCTAACTGTCGCTCCGTATACAGGTTCCATTAAGGTTATGGATATATTCGTAATTCTGCAGCGTATCCGGGGAGCTTCCGCCGCTTTCACCCTTGCCTTCTGTTTCGTGACATCAATGTGTTTTATCCATTTTCCGTTCATTGTAAATGTGAGTCCTAAGTACACAAAAGATTTAACATTGTCCAGTATCTGTCCTGCATATGTCCAAGTCTCCTCCCTGCTATAAACAGAACCATTTTTGAAAGTCATTGCCTTAGTCTTATTCACATTAATTCTTAAGTTTGTCCAGTCCTCGTTGCAATCCGTTAAATGTCGTAGAGCAGAATACTAAATCGTCCGCGTATAAAAGTGCTGGGATCTGCAAATCCGCTACTACTGGTGCTTGGATATTCTCTGCTATCTCTGCATCAGTAATATCATCCACAAGGAGATTAAATAGCAAAAGAGATAAAAATACAACCCTGCCTTACTCCCCTATAGCTTCGGCAGCTCTCCGACACTCTGTTTCTGTCGTACTTTACACAGAATTCCACATTTTGATAGATTGCCTGCAATGCTCTAATCATTTTACTTGATAGCCCCTTTCTTTCTCTACATAGTACATGATATATAGGTAGAGAAGGCATTGCACTCTAGCAAAAAATTCGATACCGTGATACACGTTTTACACTGTGTCCAAAAAAAAAATAGATTTTTAGATAAAAGTCGTGAGTGTGTCAGTGTGTCCGTGTATTCGTGTGTCTCTGAACACGATAACTCAAAAACGAAAAGTTGGTAAAATACCAAACTTGGCAGTTATTTTTGCCGGTTGGTACACTTGTACAACAATGTTATGACATGAATACGGGCATAACCTCTGACAGAATGGACTAGCTTATCAGATAATTAATGTTTAACAAATAATTAATAAAACCATTCCAAAAAATTCGTTATAGCTTCTATACGATTTTAAAGAGAAAAACCAAATATACACTCACCTCAAACAGCAGAAATGTACAGCGGAAACTACACAACAATAAACATGTCCCACACTGATTTCTTGCTTCCAACCTCTGGAAGGAGTTGTAATAGTTGTTGCTAGATGACAGCACTTACTTAATTACTTCTTGTTTGTCAGCGAGGACGAAATTAAAAAAATTGGCCCTATTTGCCGTCTGTCCGGATTCCCCCATACCTTATCCTATTATAACATTGAAATCAAATAGCAAGGAATATCTTGAAAAAGGTCAACTCTACAAGAGAAAGTATATGACATAAATTATGAGTTTTAACGAGATTTACATTTCTTGTGTAGTGGGTCTTTGTCTATCCGTTACGGGAGGTGGAGTCCCCGAAGGCTCTGTTTTATCACCCACATGTTTAAGCTCTAAAGGTAGATTTCCCTACAGTGCAGGGCGTCAACATGGCCCAATTCGCTGATGACGTCCTGATCTACCGCACAGACAGGAACTTACACAGAGCCTTCGATCCTATTCAGAGACACCTCCGTCTCACCCAGGATTCTGTTTGCCGGTTAACGCTCCTTCTCCAGCCCAGATACTCAACTTCTCCTACCAGGGCCATAATAGAATATAGATTGGAAAAATTCCATCCGATACCCAAGCGTCACTCTTGACAAGGGCCTAGCTTTTCGTGAACACTTGCGAAGAGCTTCGGACAGAGCGAAGAAAGCTGTGGCCGCCCTTTACCTTGTTCTGGCCTCCCAAATGCCGGTCCACTTAAAGTTACGTCTCTTCAACGCGCTCAAAGTCCCTCTGATGCCCTACGCATGCGAAGAGTGGGGCATGGCAGCAGACTCCTTACTTCTCTGGTTTTACAGCGGATACAGATAGAGGACTCCAGTCAGTATATTCTGTATGTCGACTTTTCCCAGTGAGTCTATTACATGGAGCTTCGGGCTTCCCATAAGTGGAGTGTGTAATTAGACGCCGGGCTCCGAAATTCTACGCCATATTGGACGAACATGAGAACACACTTGTCACATCACTCGGGGACTACTTAGCTAGTGAACGCTGATACAGGCAGTAACGGGTTCCCTGCATGACTTGCGGGCACCGCCGGTAACAACGGATTCAATCCAGCCAACAGGAAGTAGCTGAACAAATGACTCACTCTCCTAGACTTGGGAATGGTCAATCAAAATTCAACTGCTACATAAACAAATTAAAACAAACAAACTAAACACCAGCAGCGGAAAAGGATGCTGCTCCGGAAAAATACAATCGTTTAGGAGCTTACTTACAATTTACCTCCTTAATACCAACACCCAAAATATCAAGAAAATCACCAAACCTAAATTATCCTTCATTGCTTGGTTAAGTCCTTACCAAGGTGCGCACACAGCAACTTTACCTAGGCTCACCAAGAGATCTCGCACGGACTGACGGGTTGACGGTTATGCAACATTCTGCAAAACTCAATCAGAATAAAGAGGTTTTCAGAGGCTATTCCCAGAAGATCCAAAATATACATTGTGTTTAAGATGTAATACGGATATGTTATCAAAATCGTTGGAGCCATGTTTTAAAAGAAAAACCAAAATTTTCAAAAAATTGCCCATATAAAGAGTACTTTGTGGTGGAGGAATTTTATTGGCAATCTTTATGTCACATCCCTGGAAGGTATAAAAACACAGAAGACACACACACACGCAAAGACACGCACACACACACATGGAGCTTCATAGAAAATTCGATCAAGGGACTTAAAACATATATTACCAGTGAAATCTTGACATGGAATGCCTTTTCTAGTACGCATGTGTAATGTACACAGTGGATAGAGAAGGTATTGTATTCCACCTGAGATTAAACCGGAAATGCATGTTGTGGGACCCCCTGAGTCCAAAAAGGACATTTTTAGAAATATGTCTGTATGTGACTACGTGTATGTGTATATGTGTGTGTGTGTGTATGTGTGTGTGTGTGACTGTGGGCAGCATAGCTCACAAATGAAAAGTCGGTTAAACACCAAACTTGATATTTTGGATACGGCATGAACATTTTTAAGAAAATTCCCCCACCCTCAACTACCCTTTACATGTACATTTTTCGAAAATTTTGATTTTCTCAAAAAATGCTGTAACAATTTTTATTAAAATACCATATATTTAAGACATCTTCATGGCAAACTAAATGTATATCTTGGATTTTCTAGAATAGCCTCTGAAGACCTGTTTATTCTGGATGACTTTTGTATAAGTTTAGTATGAATACGATATACTTTAAGAGATACATAAAGATTTGCCACACAGAAATGTGGCTCTCGTTAAAACATGCAGTTTATGCTTATAGATTTTTTGGGGGGTAGAGTTAGCCGTTTTCGGAGTTTATGGTTTCAGCTTTAGCTACTTACAACTAATTTAGTCTCCTTTTTGTTTATTAGCAAGCAAAGAGAACCGAATTTCAATTGTTTCACATAGTCACCAGCTTTTAAAAGATTTGATTCCCTTTAGTCTCTGAATTCCCTTATTTCTCTTCTACTTACAAAGAACCAAATAATAAGACCAAATTTGGTAATGCTTATCTTGATTAGAATGATAATCTTTTGTAAGAAAGGTTTATTTGTGGAACAGCTAGAGAAGGTCATGTGAACGGAACACATCAGGTTCCGTGTCTGTGGGCAGCATAGCTCAAAAACGAAACCACTGTTAAATATTAACTTGGTATTTATGTTTCTTATCTGCCAAGAATTGGACAAGAAAATCTCCTTCCCAAATTATCCGCTGTAAGGAATAATTTTGAAAACTTTGTTTTTCAAAAAAATGTATTTATCGTTTTTTATTAAAATAACGATTTACATCACAAATAAAATCTATGTTTTAATATTCCAGGAATAATCTCTGAAGCCCACTTTCTTCTGCATGAATTTTGCTGAATTTTGCATGACTGATAAACTGTAAGAGAGAGAGAGAGAGAGAGAGAGAGAGAGAGAGAGAGAGAGAGAGAGAGAGAGACCAAATACATGCTGCACAAATATTTAGATCTCGTTAAAATTTATGTCATCTACGGTAGATTTGACCGTTTTCAAAACATTCCCTGTAATCGGTTTCAATTTTAATCTAAGTTAACTCTTCTGAAACAGGAAGCCACTTTTCGTTTCGTGTCTAGTTTTACTGTCTCTGGCCATGCAAAATGAACTGAACTTCTATTTTGTCACAAAGCGATCATATTTTAAAGAAATATGACTATCGCCTTAGTCTAGTACTTTCCCTTGTTTCCTTTCTACTCACAATGAAGCAAGTTATAAGAGCAATGCATCTAATGTTTAGCTAGTTTAACATGGTCTAGACAAAAGAATAATATTTTCTAAGAATAATTTATATGGGTAATAGCTAGATAAAGTCATGTTTTTTACTATTGTTTTAGTTAATTTTCCTTACACCAATGTGATTTACATAGTCTTTCAATTTTTTTTATCCGTAATATTATTTTTGTCAATTGTATTCTTTTGGCATCTCTTGGTTTATTCCATTTCCTGGTGTGTTCACTAAAGAAGTCGTTTTTTCTTTCTATGCCATTTCCACGTTTTTATTCTTACAATTTTCAACTTTCAAGGTTTGGATACCAAAATAAATTATGGAACCCTGTCAGCCATATTACTATACTAAAAGCAAAGGGCCTACAGTCATTACATCCTATCGTCATTACCACCACTACCATTTATTGCCGAGTTCCAACATCTTGCCAGTCAAGTGCTGGGCGTTATGCATTTCTTTTTCCCTTACAAGGTAAGCATGTGAGTGGGCAGTCGAAGATAAAACCAGTTTGCAATGTACTTGTCAGATAAGTTGTTGTACAACATAACGAAAACTTGCTTTTATTAGAACACTTCGAAAAGTTCGGTTTGCATTCAAAATGCTTAAAAAAAGCAATGTAAGGCACAAAGAAGTCGAATTATATCAGACAATTTACAGCTGAAATTACATTCGCTGAAAATCAAAACTAATTTAAACATACAGATTGTTAAATTGTTTTTCAAAAATCTTATATAAAGAGAAAAACACAATTTTAAACGGGGCACCCCAAACTTCAATCTATAAATATTTAAATGGTCTATAAAAAATCTATATTTCGAGTTTGATTATTAGCACCCACTTACATCGCTCAACACTTGCCTACTTCACAGTTTTTGAGAAGGCTAAAAAGTAAAAGATAAAATCTGATGCACTCCATTCACATGACTTATTTTTTTTTTCTATTTAATTAATGCTAATCGAGAAAAAATAGTACAAATAGTCTTATTACTTGTTTCCTTATAAGTAAAAGCGAAATAAGGGAGTACCATAGGTTAAAGTGATAGTCAAAAGCTAGTTGCTATGTGACTGAAGTTCCCTTGTTTGTATGGACCGAAGTTGACAAACTCCTGTATGAGAAAAGTATAAGTTTTTTCAAAGCTGAAACCAAAAACAAGGAATACATAAAAACGATCAACTGCACGAAAAATTTATATTACATAAATTGTGTGTTTTAAGGTGCTCTACATTCTTTGTCCATATCTTACGGTTTAGCAGTTATGCAAAGCTCAGTAAAATTGATACAGAATAAAGTAGTCTTCAGAGGCTATTCCCAGAGAATTATAGATATACATTTTATTTGGCATGTAAATATCCTAAATATAAGAGATTTTAATCAAAATAGTTAGAGCCATTTTTGAGAAAATAAAACATTTCGAAATTTTTTCCATGTAAAGGGTAGTTGGGGGTGGGGATATTTTCTTGAAAATGTTCGAGTTTTTGAGCTATGCTGAACACACACACACAGACAAACACGGACTTTTTTCTAAAAATGCTTTTTTTTGGATTCAAAGGGTCTCAATACATTTATTTCCGGTGAAATCTCGGTATCGAATTTTTGGGTGCAATATAATACCTTCTCTATACACTATCTACATAGTACCAATAGAGAAATTAAAAAGGTGAAATGTCTTTCCAGAAGTTTTTCAGTCTGACGCAAATAAATCAGTTTTCTTCTTGGAGATCTTTATTAAGTACTGCTGAGATTGTCTTATCCAAATCACTGAAGCCGTTGCCTTGTTGAATAATTCTACTATATATTACTATTCTATCGAGCCTGTATCTTCCCTTGAATTCATTAATTTGGCTCTGAACATATTAAGATAAATGTATATTTTCCTGAAGTTTAAAAACCTAAATACGTAAAGCCAGAACCAGAATGCAGGCCTAAAATCAGGAAAGAGTTTCATATGATGAACAGAAAGAAAAATCTGTGAAACCGTTATTATGTATTTAAATATTGAACCAACTTTTACTTTCTATACATAGTACATGTTATATCTAGAGAAGGTATTGCCTCCACCCAAACATTTGATATTGAGAGTATTCACCAGAAATACACGTTTTAGGATCCTCTGAATCCACAAAAAACTAAAAAGTTCGGTGTGCGTAAGTATGTGTGTGTATGTGTGTGTGCGTTTGTATGTGTGTGTGTTTGTGTGTGCATAAGTATGTGTGTATGTGTGTGCGTGTGTGTTTGTGTGTGTGCGAGTGTGTGCGTGTGTGTGTTTGTGTGTGCGTGTGTGAGTGTGTGCGTGTGTGTTTGTGTGTGCGTAAGTATGTGTGTATGTGTGTGCGTGTGTGTTTGTGTGTGTACGTGTGTGCGTGTGTGTTTGTTTGTGTATGTGTGTTTGTGTGTATGTTTGTGTGTGTGTTTGTGTGTGTTTGTGTGTGTGTTTGTGTGTGTGTGTTTTTGTCTGTGCGTGTGTGTTTGTGTGTGTGTTTGTGTGTGCGTGTGTGTTTGTGTATGTGTTTCTGTGTGCGTGTGTTTTTGTGTGTGCGTGTGTTTTTGTGTGTGCGTGTGTGTTTGTGTGTGTGTTTGTGTGTGCGTGTGTTTTTGTGTGTGCGTGAGTGTTTGTGTGTGCGTGTGTGTTTGTGCGTGTGTGTTTGTGTGTGCGTGTCTGTGAGCACGATAACTCAAAATCGAAAAGTCGGTAAAATACTACAGGTACTTGGTATTTAAGTTTAGTCAAAGGATGCTACACGAAGATTTTGAGGAAAATGCCCCCACCCCAAACTATCCTTAACAGGGAAAAAGTTTGAAGTTATGATTTTCTCAAAAAATGGCTCAAACGATTTTGATTAAAATACTATATACGAAAGATATTTACGTGAGAAATAAACTGTTTACTCTAATTATCCACGAATGGCCTGTGAAGAGCTATTCATCCTGGATACATTTTTCTTAATTTTGCATAATTAATAAACTAACATACATAAAAACTTGCTGCACAAAAATATAGGTCTGGTTAGCATACACAACTTATGTAACATTTTTCGTGGAATGGACCGCTTCCGAGATATTTCTGGGTATTGGTTTCAGCTTTAAAATAATTAAAACTTTTCTCTTGCGGGAATTTGTCCACTACTTAATCTTTCAGAGAAATAGATTTCAAACAAATATAAAAGATTTGTCTATCGTTTTAGATAGTATACTCCCTTATTTCCTTACTACTTACAAGGAAGCAAGTAACAAGACTGTTACTGCTACTGTTTATCCCTATGAGCATCAACTACGAGTAGATAGAAGAATAAGCTTTTCAAACAGAATTTGTTACGGAGATTTAGGGAAAGTCATGTAAATGCACACATGCTTTTTAAACATAAAGATTGAAGTTTCCCTTTTAATCTGCAAATATAGTGACTTCATGAGGTTAAGTTACGTGTGATTTTACTTAAGTGTTTAGAATGAAAAGCAGTGGCTCTTCTCTTAATAAATAAGTAATTGTAAGTAATTAAAAATATGGAACAGTCTCCCAAAAGGCTCTAGTTAAATAAATGTACATAAGATTTGAACTTACCAAAATATATTGAGCAATTTGTCAAGCAAGAGGGACAAGTGTACGCCGTGACAATAGAAATCTCTCTCTCTCTCTCTCTCTCTCTCTGGAGAGGTAGTCAGACTGAAAAATGCAATGCTGCAGCTGGGGTTTGAACTACGATCAACTGAGCTACCATGGCAACATGTAGGCAGGGCGCTAAATTCTCCAGATGTCTCGCGTTTTTTCCGGTAAACCACAAGGAAATCTCAAATCATTTTGAGATGTCATGCGCTAACTATAAAGCCCGGGACTTAGTAGGTACGGAGCTTGTAAGTCGACATTGAGGTATGTGATTTCAAAATGATTTGAGATCACCTTATGGTTTACCGGGCAAAACGCGAGTCAGTTGGAGAATTTAGCACCGTGCTGGCATGTTATCACGGTAGCTCAGTGGTCAGAAGAACTGGACGGAAACCAGGAGATTCGTGGTTCAAATCGCGGCTATGGCAATGGATTATTCTGTCTGGCTCTATCTCTCCAACACCTGTGCTACACACGACTGGTGTGAAAGAGAAACAATTCACATCCACTCTCGTACACTGGCGAGTGCAGCATGCGCTTCTCATTTCACCACCAGAGGGCGGCAGATGATGTGTCCTTAACAGAGCGTGCCTGGTTGGTCGGCGTACAAACTAAGATGTGTATCTCAGATCTGATTGTTTAAAACTGTGGGAAAGAGTCAAACTGGTACATACACACACACACACATATATATAGTTGTAGTTTAACGGCCTTTAACCTGGTTGGTCATATCGGATGATGAATGAAATTGGGGAAATGATGCTCAAATGATCTAGAAATCCCTTAAAGTTACTCGACATTCGTCTTCTCAGAATAAAGGTAACTCACCCTAAGCGAGATTCGAACTCACGACCTAGACACGCTACCACCACATTACCCAGGCGGGCTAGAATATACTTATTGTGAGTCACCTTATTCCTTTAGTTTGCACTTACTCTACTTCAGAAGGTATTGCATTCCACTCACAAATTCATTGGAACATGTTTTAGGATCCGTGGAAATGGTCCGTGTGTTTCCGTGTGTCTGGGAGTAGCACAAATCTTTGTTCTTTTTCTTCGACTTCATGGACTAAAGTCATTAGGCCTGTTTCCAATCAAGAGAACTGCTCGATCCGGTTGGCTATTGGTGCCGCTTTATTTCTAAATCCTTTTGGGCTATAGTTTACGAAAGCAGATGGCCGTTATTACTCTCTTGATTATGGCCAGTAATTACAAACGTCTTCTGGCCACGTTACGAGTCTATTACTCTGAACATGGCTCGTTTGTGTATAAACCTCGCAGTGCCACCTCCGACGTTTTCCCCATAACTCAAAACGAAAAATCGCTTATATACCAAATGTCATATATAGGTCCAATATCTTTCTAGGCAGCAACATGAGCATTTTCAAGAGAATTCCTCCATCCCAAACTACCTTTACCTAAAACAATTTCAAAAAAATGTTTTCTCAAAGATGGCTCTAACGATTTTGATTAAAATATGGCAAATGAAATGTGCATCTGGAATTTCCTGTAAAGAGCCTCCCAAGTCCTGTTCATTCTGAAGAGATAGACCAAGAGTTACTGCCCAAGGAACGTGCATCTCATTAAAACACACAACTTACATTGTTGTCGTGGAGCTAACCATTTCCGAGATATTACTTGTTAGAAGTTTAACTTTTCCAAAACTTAACAGTACTTAGAGTTTTCTCAAGTTGGAAGACATTCCTATTTTTCCAGCAAAAAGAACCAAATTCATCAATCGTTATATAGAGACAAGCATTTTAAAACATTAACTATATTTTAGCTTATTGAATTGCCTTATTCCCGTTGACAAAGGAAATAATATAATAAAACCACTTTTGCTAGTATTTATCTTGACAACCGACTTAGATAAAAGAATAGGCTTTTGTAAAAGGAGTTAGCTGTTGTAAAAGTAGTGTGCTAAAGTACAGGTAAAAAAAGTCATGTGATTATAGCATATCAGCGTTTTCCATTCTGATTACCAACACTTGACAGTCTGTGAGGAGGCTTGGGTTTAAAATTAGATTTTTACTTTCTCTACACGTACTGTGTACATTGTGTATAGAGAAAGTATTGCACTCCACCCAAAAATTCGATATCGAGATTTCAACTGAAATATATGTTTTAGGGTCCCCTGTATTAAAAAAAAACAATTTTCATAAGTCTGTGTCTGTTATGTGTGTGTGTGTGTGTGTGTCCGTGTGTACACAATAACACAAAAACAAAAATTAGGTAAAATACCAAACTTAATATTTAAGTTTAGTATCGTCCACGGATGCAAATCGAAGATTTTGAGAAAAATCCCCTCACCCGAAACTACCCTTTACATGGAAAAAATTTAAAAAATTTTGATTTCCTCAAAACTGGCTCTAACGCTTTTGATTAACATACCGTATATTAAAGATACGTATACGGTAAATAAAATCTATATCTTGAATTTTCTGGG
The DNA here is from genome assembly GCA_030762935.1 of Hymenopus coronatus. Taxonomy (NCBI): domain Eukaryota; kingdom Metazoa; phylum Arthropoda; class Insecta; order Mantodea; family Hymenopodidae; genus Hymenopus; species Hymenopus coronatus. The sequence goes on along the minus strand of CM060886.1, from coordinate 11,301,103 downwards.
AATAGCCTCTAAAGATCTCTTTGTTCTGGGTGAATTCTGCTGAATTTTACATAACTGGTAAACCGTAAGAGATAGACAAAACCTTACAACACAAAAAAAAAAAAAAAATGTACAGCATGTTAAAACACACAATTTATGTTATATAATTTTTTTCGTGGAATTGATCCTTTTTGAGATATTCCTTGTTATTAATTTCAGCTTTAAAATACTTATACTTTCCTCATACGGAAATCTGTCATCTCCTGTCCATACAAACAAAGAAACTTCAATCACATTGCAACCAGCGTTTGAATATCACCTTAGCCTATGCTACTCCCTTGTACTTACTTATATGAAAACAAGAAATAAGGCGATTTCTACTAATTTTTTCTCGATTAGCATGAAGTAGATAAAAGCGTTTTAACAACAACAATTTGTTGTTGAGATATAGAGAAAGTCATGCGAATGGAAGATATCAGATTCTTGTTTAATGAGTTTTGTTTCACATCTTGTTACTATTCTTTGTTACTCTTATCTTTAAGGCAATGCATTTGTAAACATCCAAAATCGATAGATTTTTATGATTACTTTTAAGTTTTTACTATATACCTAGGAGCCAAAATATATAAAGGAACAAAAATTAATAGGCCAAAGTGTTGGCATTTCTCATTAAGTTTTATTTGAACTTAGTACGCAAACGAAAATAAAATAATCGGGCATTTATTAAATGCAATAGTTCATTAGAAGAACATTTTCTATGTATCTGTTATTGAAATTTTCAATGTTTTCAATGTGAACTATGGAATATATCAATGAACTATTTCTTTTTTTTTTCATTTATATAGCCCCCTTTAACATCTAAGGTCATATCGGGGGCTTCGAATCAGAAAACAACTCGTTGTCTGTAGGAGTACGTTGGTTTAAACCATTTTATTTCCTCAAACACGTAGACATTCACTCTCACATACGTACTTCCAGACTCTGTGGGGGATAGGGAATAATTCTGGCTAAAGAAAAATTCTCCGCCCCAGACGGGAATCGAACCCGGGACCTCTGGGATAAACTATTTAATGTATTTTGCTTCTAATTTTGCAACAAATTTTAAATTCCCAATTCCTGAAGCTCTCCATGGAATTTAAAGTTCGTATGTGGTTCAAGGAGAAAATTGAAACCGGAAAATCCCATGAGGGGAGAGGGGGAGAAATTGAAAAGTTTAGTTCAAATATCGCAGTGCTTTACTACTACATATATTACAGCATTGGAGTTAGTGTCAAACTAACTTTCTGTGAACGCAAGTTCCCATTTTAGAATAGTTAAATATTTGTTTGTTTATTTACAATAAATTTGTGTAGGTACTATAAAAGCATGATATGTCCATTAAATTGATACTTATTAATAAATTGACTGTAGGATTAGATTTTAATGTAAATAAATTGTTTTGAAATATTTTTATACGTTGTCTAAATGTAATTGTTACAAATTGCATCATGTTCTAAATGGGAAGCTGTAAGGTCTTCCAGCTATCCAAAAATACCGAGAAATAGTTTTCCGTGTTCCCATCATTAACTTAAATACTATTCATTTCTTGCAGTTGGTATTTCTTGCAGGACCAATTTGCAACTAAAATGTTGTTCCTTTTTTAAAACACCACATGTATAGTACGGAATTACAAGGGTAAATAAATAAATATCAATAATTGCAACATTAATAATAATAAACTTGTAAACAACAAAAATAGAAACTTTTGACGTTTTGTTTAAACAAGTTTCAGATACGTGCCTTAAATTACATTTTAGCAAACTACGGATGACAGTATATTGCATGTATAATCACGAACAGAAAAGTCTTGCCCGTATATCACCCCCGTTAGACTGTTCATATCCTTTCGCCTCTTGATTCACAGAATAGTGAGGCGAACTTATCTTAGCCCTTCCTCCACAAGATCATGTCGCTGAACTTAGTGTAACTGGAGTAGTTCTTTCGGGAGGATTAATTAAATGCAGGAATTAACACAGTGAGGTTTTCTTTATTTCTAACTTGAGCCGAGCTTAATTTAACTCTCTTGAAACTTACATTTAGAAGATTTGAAGATCACGATTTCGCCACCAGCTCTTGGCTGCCTCAATATCTTTGCTCGAAATCATGTGAATTGTTGGTGTCTCCTTCTTCTGTTTAGAATTCTTGATTAAATCTGTGTGTAAAAAGGTGTTCAGAACTGACGCATGGGAACATAATCTATACAGACATTTAATCAAGAGATATTTAATTTCTATATGCAAATAGACAATCAGCTGTTTTCAAGTTCATGAATCCTACGCCATAGCGCAGCGCAGTGTAACAGAGGAAGGAAACGTCATCTACTTACATAATTCAGTCGAGCAAAGTAACTGAGGAAGCCATAAACTGGTAGGAAATTAGGATCTTCATTTTTACTTTCCCTAGCTCTATGTATAAAAATCTGATGTGTACCATTCACATGACTTTCTATCTGCAACAAATTATTGTTAAAAAGCTTAGGCTTCATTTACTTCATGCTAATTGAGAAAAGATTAGCAGAAATAGTCTTATTACTTGCCTTCTTGTAAGTATAAGCGAAATAAGGGAATATCATAGGTTAAAGTGATAGTCAAAAGCTAGTTGCTATGTGAATGAAGTTCCTTTGTTTGTATGGACAGCAGTTGACAAATTCCTGTATGAGAACAGTTAAGTTTTTCAAAGCTGAAACCAAAAACAAGGAATATCTGAAAAACGATCAGCTCCACGTAAATAATGTATACAACATAAATTGTGTGCTTTAATGTACTCTACATTTTTTGTATAATAAGTTTTTGTCCATATCTTACGGTTTAGCTATTATGGAAAATTCCGTAAAATTCACTCAGAATAAAATAGTCTTCAGAGCCTGTTCCCAAAAAATTCATTATATACATTTTGTTTGATAGGTAAATATCTTTAATATACAATATTTTAATCAAAATCGTTAGAGCCATTTTTTAGAAAATCAAACTTTTCGAAAAACGTTCCATGTAAAGGGTAGTTTGCGGTGGGGTAATGTTTCTCAAAATCTTCGTGCCGCATCCCTGGAAAATACTAAACTTAAATACCAAGTTTGGTATTTTAGCGACCATTCGTTTTTGAGTTATCGTGTTCACAGACACACGAACACACACACGGACCTTTTTCTGAAAATACTTTTTTTGGATACAGGAACACTAAAACATATTTCCGGTGAAATTTCGGTATAGAATTTTTGGTGGAGTGCAATACCTTCTCTATACACTATGTACATAGTACGTGTAGAGAAAGTAAAAATCTGATGTTCTCCATTCACATGACTTTCTCTGCAACTCTGCTACAAATTATTGTTAGAGAACTTATGCTTATATTCACTTCATGCTAATGGAGACAAAATTAACAGAATCGTCTTACTACTTGCTTCCTTGTAAGGAGAAGTGAAATAAGGGTTAATGTGATAGTAAAGAGCTGGTTGCTATGTAACAGAAGTTCCTTTGTTTGTATGGACGCGAGTTGACAAATTCCTGTATGAGAAAAGTATAAGTTTTATAAAGTTGAAACCAAAAACAAGGAATACCTAAAAGACGATTAACTCCACGAAATATATATAACATAAATTGTGTGCTTAAACGTGCTCTACAGTGTTGTGTGTTAAGTTATTTTCCATCTCTTACGGTATAACAGTTATTCAAAATTCCGTAAAACTCATCCAGAATAAAGTAGTCTTCAGAGGCTATTCTCAGAAAATTCAAGATATACATTTTATTTGTTAGGTAAATATCTTTAATATATCTACGGTATTTTAATCAAAATTGTTAGAGTCATTTTTAAGAAAATCAAACATTTCGAAAAAAGTTCCATGTAAAGGGTACTTTGGGATAGGGGAATTTATCTCAAAATCTTCATGTCGCATCCTTGGAAGATACCAAACTTAAATACGAAGTTTGTTATTTTAACGATTTTTCGTTTTGGGTTATCGTGTTCACAGACACGTGGAGACACGTGCACACGGACGCACACACACACACACACACACATACACTCACACTCACACACATAGGCTCTTTTTCTGAAAATTCTTGTTTTGGTTACAAGGGAACCTAAAACATATTTCCATTGAAATTTCGGTACCGAATTTTTGGGTGGAGTGCAATATCGTCCCTATACACTATGTACATAGCACGTGTAGAGAAAGTAAAAATGTATGTAGTATGCAGAGAAGATATTGTATTCCACCCAAAATTTAGATATCAAAATTTCAACAGAAATACAAATTTCAGTTAAACAACACAATTGTTTTAAAGTTATTAAGTTTCTAAACAAAATTACTGTATTGAATAAATGTTATATAGTAAAATGTATGCATGAAAAATATTCGATACCGAAATTTCATCGGTAATACATCTTTTGGGGACCCTTGAATCCAAAAAGATAGGTTTAGAAAAAGGACAAGGTGTGTATGTGTATGTGAACAGCGTAAATTAAAAACGAAAAGTCGGTTAAATAAAAAATATTTTTCGAAATGTTCGACTTTCTAAAAATTGCTCCACGAGATTTCCGCATATTAAGTATGTTCATATGGCAAATAAAATATATATCCTGAATTGCTTGGGCATATCCCTAAGTCCTCTTCATTATGAATCACTTTTGCAAAAATGGTAAACTGTAAGAGATAAATAAAAACGTTTCGTTTAGTAATCGGCTTACTCTCCCGTATTTATCGGGCTGACAGCCGGTAGGAGTTACAAGCCAATGCCTAGGGATCAGATACCTGATGGGAAGCCAACGGCACATACCACAGTATGGAGAACCTGTTACAAGGAAAAGGCCCGGAAGTGGATGATATGAAGAGTAAGCGAAATTGATGATAGGAAGGTTGGTGGAATGAGTGGCGGGGTAAACCGGAGGACCCGGAGAAAACCCGCCCAGACGCCGTTTCGTTAACCACGAATCCCACATGCAGGTGAATGGAATTGAACCCGGGTTTCCTAGATGGGATGTGAGCGGTCTAACCACATGCCCACGGCGCCGTGAAAAAAACGTGTTAACCAAAATGTGTTCCATTACATGGTCTTCTCTAGCTTTTCATACACAAACCATTGTTACAAAGGATTGTTCTTTTGATCTACATCATGCTAATCGAGATAAACGTTAACAGAATTATTACTTACTTCTTTGTAAGTAGAAGGGACTATACTAGGCTAAAGCGATAGTCAAATATTTTAAAAGATGGTCACTATGTGAAACAGTAGAAGTTGGTTTCGCTTTGCATGACCAGCAGTAAAACAAGTGACGAAATGAAAGGTGACTCCATGTTTGAGAAGAGTTAACATAGTTTAAAATTGAAACCAAGAACAGGCAATATCTCGAAAACGGTCAATTCTACAAGAAAAACGTGTATGACAAAAATTGTGCTGTTATACGAGATCTACATTTTTGAATGGCAACTATTTTTCTATCTCTTACGGTTTCTCAGTTATGAATCAGCAAACTTCACCCAGAATAAAGAAGACCTCAGGGGTTATTTCCAAAAAATGCAAGATATGCCCTTTATTTGCGATATAAGTATCTTCAATATACAGTATTTTAATAAAAATTGTTTGAGCTATTTTCGAGAAAAGCAAAATTGTAACAAATTTTCATGTAACGTGAAGTTTGGGAGGAGTATTTTAATGAAAATGTTCGAGTTGCAACCTTGGAATTGGTTTGGTATTTAACGACCTTTCCGGTTTGGAGTTACGCTGTCAACAGACTCACACACGGACCTTTTTATAAAAATGTGTTTTTGGACTCCGGGAACCTCAAAACATATATTTCCGGTGACATCTCGACATCGAATTCCTGGATGGAACACAATGTCTTCTCTAGCTATGTGCATATATACTAAAGAAAATAAAAATATACATGTTGTGAAAACACACCATTTATGTGATACACCTTTATAGGGCTAACAAATTCAGGAATATTCCTTATTATTGGTTTCAATATTAAAACACTTAAAAGTATTCTGAAACGGGAAGTGGTCATTCGATTCATTTCTCTTTTGTTTTACTCCTGGTCATGAACAGAACCGAATTTCAATGGCAATGAAATATCGATATCTTTTGAAAGATTTGACTGTCACTTAAACCTAGTTCATTCCTTTATTTTCTTTTTCCTTTTAAGGAACTAAGTAATAAGACTATATCTAGTAATGTTCATCTTGATTAGCACGATACACGTAAAAGAAGAGTCTTTTGTAAGAATATTTTATTTGCAGAACAGATAGAGAAATTTATGTGAATGGAATACAATATTTTCACTTTCTCTACACGTACTATGTACATAGTGTATAGAAAAGCTATTGTAAAGCACCCAAAAATTCGATTCCCAGATTTCACCGGAAATACATATTTTGAGACCCCCTGAATCCAAAAAAAAAACATTTTTAGAAAAATATCCGTGTGTGTGTCTGTCTGTCTGTCTGTGTGTGTCTGTGAGCGTGCCTGTGGGCAGCATAGCTCAAAAATGAAAATACTGTTAAAAACCAAACTTGGTATTTAAGTTTGATATCTTCCAAGGATGCGACACGAAGATTTTCAAGAAAATCCCCCACCCCAAACTACCCTTTACATGAAATAAATTTTGAAAACTTTGATTTTCTTATAAATGGCTCTAACGATTTTGATTAAAATCCTGAAATTTAAGATATTTACTTGACAAATAAAATGCATATCTTGAATTTTCTGGGAATAGCCTCTGTAGACTACCTTATTCTGAATGAATTTTACGGATTTTTGCATAAGTGCTAAACCGTAAAAGATGGACAAAAACTTACCACACAGAAAATGTAGAGCACATTAAAGCACACAAGTTATGTTATATACATTTTTTTCGTGGAGTTCATCGTTTTTAAGATATCCCTTGTTTTTGTTTCCAGCTATGAAAAACTTATACTTTTCTCAAACAGGAATTTGTCAACTGCTGTCCATACAAACAAAGGAGCTTCAACCAGCTTTTGACAATCACTTTAACCAATGGTATTCTCTTATTTCGCTTCTGCTTACAAGGAAACAAGTAATAAGACTATTTCTGCTCATTTTTTCTCGATTAGCATGAAGTAAATTGAAGTAAGAGTTTTTTAACAATAATTTATTGCAGAGATGTAGAAAAAGTCGAATGGAAAACATTTTTTTTAAATGTAAGCCAAATTTACAGGAGTTTTAATTAATTTCGGCAACTGCGGGATACTTGACCATGGTCAACCTTTATTTCTTCCGATCACTTCTGACCAGTGATACATGGACGTCGTTCACTGAAGGCGCGAAGAATGAACATTGTGGCAGTGAGCGATGATCGGAAGATCGCTTGCTGTACTTCGAGCAGCTGGTAACAACAGTTGCAACGTGCCTGATAATCGATGACTCAGAAACAAATTACTTTTAAAACGTTTTTTTTTTTCAGTATTACATTAACCACTACACTACCACGCGCAATATTCTACTATTAGTATGAACACGAGGCAAAGTGAATTAATATGTCCAGCACTGTAATTTACTTAATATGCATACAATTGCCTCGATAATTTATGGAGCCACATCAATCAATTATCTGATTTTCTGGCGATTACACGGCGTGCGTGATGCAATAAAATCTCTCCTCTCTATTCCACAGCTGTTGTTGTGTTTGTTTTTTATCATACTGCATTAGTTAGAGATTAAAAAACATATCCGCAACCAAAGGAATTACACGTCCTTTTAGGCGTGTTTAATTTGTGTATATAGATTAAGACAGCTGCCAATCATTCCTTATATGCTTGCTAGCTGCATGTGAATAACTATTTTATAGACTTGTCTTCCTGGCGTTCTGAATATTGTTTTCTATTTTAATTACGGCATTATTGGTTGTTCCTTTTAATCTCTACCAGGTGGCCCAACTGCTCCGTATTTGACGTGTGCATATATTCCTTCGTGCGTTAAAAGAGTTGCAGAACTCAACGGAGATATTTCAAGTTATAGTGAAGAACTGAGTGGCGGCCTTCGTTTTACCTTTAGACTTATCAGCCATGACAGTTGCGGTCATTAAAAGGTGTAGTTCCTCACTGACACGTTTTAACTTGACAGCCCCGTTGAATTCTGAAACGCTTTTAGCACAAGAAGGGATATGCACACGTCAAAACGGGTAGTTGGGCCACCTGGTATCTATATGCATAAACCATAACGTCTACTTATCTACTTTAGTTTTTGAAGAAGAGAGTGAGAAGAGGAGAGAGGAGGGAGGATGGAAGTGTGTGGAAAAGAGGGCGAGAGAGTAAAATCAACATAACAAAATCTAATAAATTGTAATTTTATTTGCTTACTTATTCCTTAAATCATCAACAGCTAAATCTAATAGTACGAAATTAGAAACAGAATTTTCGATATAAGGACTTTTTTTTTCTTTTCATTTTTCAAAGTGAGAAGTTTTAATATGTCACGTAAAAGATAAATACCATCCAAAGTATCCATAATGATTCAATGTTGAGACATAATTACGCTATAGACCATAAATATGACAGTTCGATTTGAGGTAAACGCTACATTATAGTCAACTTTGGGAAACTGTTTTGCAGTTACTTTTAGTTGTCCACCATGTAATCTTGTATATGCCGATTGTAGGGTGGGGAGAGGCACTTTATATTTCATTTTCGTGTAATATTTTAGTTTCTCTTACGTGTGAGGTTAATAATGCCTTTTCTTACTTTTTGCAGCAGCCCTTTGTCATAATTATGACACATCTCTTTTTTAAAACTATAGATTTTTGATATTATTAAACAACAGAATGCTATTTTAAAGTGAGATTGTGCTCGAACAAAAATATACATTGTTTGACTTGTTACAGTCTATTCGTTCAACAATGGCAACCTGACTTCAAACTGTACCATTATTAGTCAGTTTGCTCTCCTCGTATACCCATCAGGACTTAATGAGAGCCAAACATTGAACAAAGAGTAAGGAATTGACCCGTATAAGAGTGAACAAGAAGATTCTATGTAAAGATGATGGACCTGCCAGAATGAATGGCGGAGGAAGCCTGATTAACCCGGAAAGAGCCCCAGATGTCCACCACACGAGATTCCCTTGGATCCAACCCTTGGTGAGAGGAGAGCGGTCTAACCATACGCCCACGTGCCGCCACACTTCACGGTCATTCGAGAATTTTAAAACGTGTCGTGCAATGCTATAACAGCTTTCTTAGTACAAAATGTTCAGAGTATCGATAGTTAATTAAAATTATTTGTTTGTGAACGACAATATCAACTACCAGGAACATACATAGAACTGTCGCTTTCAAACAGACTTAAAAGTCATCGGTCTGGCCAGGGTTTGAACCCATGTCCTTGCGAACGTGACAACTGCAGAATAAACATAAAGAAAAATAGAGTTTGTTTACTTCAACGTATTTGATAGGGCATACGCCGTAACGAATAGCCCATATTGGATGGTGGAATAATGCGTGTATGAAATGAACGCATAAAGAGTTGCGGATTGCGTCGAGCTTTATTCTAAATTCTTTCCCTCGCAAAGAATATACTTATATTAATCTCTTTAACTGAGATTTGAACCCAGACCTTCGATATATCAGGCTGACACAAGTCCCCCATACCACAGAATTGAAGAAAATATTATTATTGTTGGTTTATTAAGGTCTCAGAAAAAAAAAAAAATTTTCAACTCCACAAGACATGTATGACGAGATGGAAGGATGGACGGATGGAAGGATGGACAGATAGACAGATTACACAGATAGATAGATAGATAGATAGATAGATAGATAGATAGATAGATAGATAGATAGATAGATAGATAGATAGATAGATAGATAGATAGATAGATAGATAGATAGATAGATAGATAGATAGATAGATAGATAGATAGATAGATAGATAGATAGATAGATAGATAGATAGATAGATAGATAGATAGATAGATAGATAGATAGATAGATAGATAGATAGATAGATAGATAGATAGATAGATAGATAGATAGATAGATAGATAGATAGATAGATAGATAGATAGATAGATAGATAGATAGATAGATAGATAGATAGATAGATAGATAGATAGATAGATAGATAGATAGATAGATAGATAGATAGATAGATAGATAGATAGATAGATAGATAGATAGATAGATAGATACATAGATAGATAGATAGATAGATAGATAGATAGATAGATAGATAGATAGGTAGGTAGGTAGGCAGGCAGGCAGGCAGGCAGGCAGGCAGATAGAGAGAGAGGGGGAGAGAGAGAAGTGAGGACAGGGAGGGCGACGGAGGAAAGTGTGTAAAAGTGGGAGGGAGAAGAGAAGAAAGTGAGTTGGAAGGAGGATGGTAGCATTAGGGAAATGAGGTAGAGACGGAAGATGAGAGGGACTACGATTAGCATTACTCATGGACAGGGCCTCTAGGAGGGCCGGACTTAGACCCTTGTGGCCCTTTGCTACTTACCTGATCCCACGGAGGGGAGAGACCCGAGGAGCGACCAGATCCAGCTGACAAGCTTGGACAGAGTCCCTTTCGATTAAGTTGGAATGCTTCCGACGCTGCCCTAGGCCCTGCTTACGAGCCCAGAGCCTCCCGACGAGCTCCAATTGGAATCCTGAAACAGGAAGGCGGGTGCCGACCGAGTGTTCCCAACGACGACGCCTGGATAATATTTTAGAAATCCCCGTCCAGCCGCAACTCGCCGAACACCGCTGCTAGGTCCTTCAACCCTGAAAGGGATGATTAGTAAATAATGGGAAGTAATGGTGGATCAAAAAATTCGAGAGATCTAATGAACCTACCCAGCATTCGCCTAGAGATCCGGGGAAACTCTCAAAAAACCCATGGGCTAGGCAGCCCGGCCACGGGAGTCGAAGCTTCGACCTCCCGAACGCGGCCAAAGACCTGAGCCATCTCGCTGGGAAGAGCAACAGATCAAGCTGCACTTATCTAGGCTTTCTTCTGTGTTGTTTCCATTGCATAGCCTCCATAAACTTCTCTTGCCGTATTAGTAACTTTGACTTCAGAAATAATTGATGATATTTGTGACTTGTTGAGATCTTCATTCTTTATTGTTGATTTCTTGGTTCTTTTAGTGCGTAACAACTCAGTCCTATATTTAAACTTTCCTACTCTGGAAAACTAAAATGAGTTTTATTTATAGACATTCTTTAACTGTTGCGGTAAGAGCGTTAAATATAACATTTGATTTGCGCTCAAAAATTATTGAATTATCAATCTTCCTTATTTAGTTAAAATTAAGTGAGAAGCAAATTAATTGTAATCAGTTTCCATCTGATAATCCTCCAATTATAATAGGTATAACTATAAAGAAGGTTATAATGACAGTGTGAGCAGTTACAATAACATTATAAATTTAATTCAAAATCTTCTCGGGCTTCTAGCCAGGTAAAAACTTGGCTTGACACCAACGTTTCGAAGAAGTGCATCTTCCTCGTCATCAGTTCACCCTGAAGACGAGGAAGATGCACTTCTTCGAAACGCTGGTGTCAAGCCAAGTTTTTAGCTGGCTAGAAGCCCGAGAAGATTTTGAATTAACACGTCGCCAGGAAAGCTTCAGTTCTTATATTATAAATTTGTTCCATTCTACATTGCTCATAGGCCACTTTATCAGCTTTGAGGTACTTTTACGTGCCGTAAATCTACGATACGGGACCAACAGCTTTACTTCCCTTCCGAAGGGAGCAGTGCCAAGGATTTTTACCCCCGAAAATTAATCCATAGCCTTCCGTGAGGTTTGAACCCAGACTCTAATTAAAAGGAATTCATTTATATTAACCGAACTCAGGCATTTTAGGATAGACACAAATGTATTGTTCTTGTTATACATTAAGTGTCTCATTATGAAATAACTGGTGGTCCTTACAGCAAAGAAAAGAATACAAAACTGCACAATGCAAAACATCCATATTGCTCATGGAGAATACCGCCATTCATAAATAAGAGCATTGCACCACACACTAAAATGATTCTGATGTGAGCATTCCTCAATAGGAAGACTTCAACTTGTATTACCAAGATTAAAAATTTCATGTGTTCCATTCACGTGACTTTCTCTACATCTCTGAAACAAACTATTGTTAAGAGGCTTACACTTCCATTTATTTTACTCTTATCAAGGAAAAATTAGCAGAAATAGTGTTATTACTTGCTTCCTTGTAAGTAGAAGCGAAATAAGGGAGTACCACAGGTTAAAGTGACAGTCAAAAGCTGGTTGAAGTTCCTTAGTTTGTATGGACAGGAGTTGACAAAGACCTGTGTGAGAAATGTAAGTTTTTTAAAGCTGAAACTAAAAACAAGGAATATCTCAAAAACAATCAACTACGGATGTGAATACATATTAGTTCATGCTGCTCATTATTTTTCTCCTTGGGAGGTGGACAGAGAGCAAGGATGGATGACTTAGTTTCAGCAAATATAAAAATCTGATGTGTACCATTCACATGACTTTCTCTATATCCCTGCAACAAATTATTCTTAAAAAGCTTATACTTCTATTTACTTTATGCTAATCAGAAGAAATTAGCAGAAATAGTCTTATTACTTGCTTCCTTGTAAGTAGAAGCGAAATAAGGAACTACATAGGTTAAAGTCATATTCAAAAGCTGGTTGCTATGTCAATGAAGTTCCTTTGTTTATATGGATCGGAGTTGACAAGCTCCTGAATGAGAAAAATATAAGTTTTTCATAGCAGAAACCAAAAATAAGGAATGTCTCAAAAACGACTAACTCCACGCAAAAAATGTATATAACATAAATTGTGTGTTTTAACGTGCTCTACATTTTTTGAACAGTAAGCTTTTGTCCAACTCTTACGGTTTATCAGTTATTCAAAATTCCGTAGAATTCATCCAGAATAAACTTACCCTTCAGAGGCTATTCCTAGAAAATTCAAGATATGCATTTTATTTGTCAGGTAAATATGTTTAATATACGAAATTTTAATCAAAATCGTTAGAGCCATTTTTGAGAAAATCAAAATTTTCGAAAAAAGTTCCATGTAAAGGGTAGTTGGGGGTGAGGAGAATTTTCTCAAAATCTTCGTGTGGCATCCATGGAAGATACTAAACTTATATACCAAGTTTGGTATTTTACCGACTTTTCGTTTTTGAGTTGTCGTGTTCACAGACACACGAACACACGGACACAGGGACACACACACACGGACCTTTTTGTGAAAATGCTTTTTTTAGATAAAGAGGACCCTAAAACATATATTTCCGGTGAAATCTCGGTATCGAATTTTTTGGTGGAGTGCAATACTTTCTCTATACACTATGTATATAGTGAGTATAGAGAAAGTAAAAAACTGATGTTTCCATTCACTTGACTTTTTTTAGCCGTTCCAAACACAAACTATTCAAAAGGCTAATCTTATATCTCCGTCATACTAATCGATAAACATTTACAGCATTGGTCTTATTACTTTCTTCCTTGTGAGTAGAAATGAAATAAAGGAATACAAGAGGCTAAAGCGATTGTCAGATCTTTTAAAAGCAAATACCGTAAAATACTAGAAGTTTGATTGAAACAAATAACAAGGATATCTCCAAAGCGGTCAATTCTACAGGGAAAACGTAGGTATATGACATAAATTATAATGAGATCTACATTCCCTGTGTATTGCATTTTGTCTGTCTCTTACGGTTTAACGATTATTTACATCCTGCAAAAGTCATCCAGAATAAACACCTCTTTAAAGGCAATTCCCAGAACATTCAAAATATGTATGGTATTTTAATGAAAATCATTAGATACATTTTTGAGAAACACATTTTCAAAAATGTTTCCATTAGTAATTTGTGTTTATTGAAAAATTTCATATCGCATACTTGGAAGATATTAAACATAAATACCAAGTAGACTTTTTCAATTTAGCTATGCTGTCCAAATACACACTCACACACGCACCTTTTTACTAAAAATGCTTCGGACTCAAGGGATCTCAAAACACGTGTTTCCGGTGAAATCTGAACATCGAATTTTTGGATAGAACACAATACCTTCTCTAGCTACAATGTTCACTATGTACGTACGTGCTAGAGAGAGTAAATATTATTCAGTTACACGCACGGTCTTCAGATCTCCTATTTTCTTCCTCTACCACGTATAAGGTAGTTTAGTAGGGCAGGTATTGCATTCCTCCCTTAGTTCGATACCGAAACATAGGTTTTGAGACTCCATGAATAATAATAATAATAATAATAATAATAATAATAATGTTAGAAACATTTTCGTGCATGAATCCAAATTATAAAATATCTAATGTGTTCCATTTACATTACTTTCTCTATCTGTTCTGCCAACAAATTATTCTTCCCAAAAATTATTCTTTAATCACCTTCATATTAAACGAGGTAAACATTAGTAGAAATGTTATTAAAGGGAATTAAGAGAATACACTAAGCGAAAGCAATATTCCAATCATTTAAAAGCTGATCTCTATGTAAAACAATTTAAATTCAGTTCTCTTTACATAGCCAGGAGTACAACAAAAAGGAGATGAAAAAAATATTACGTACTGTTTTGAGAAAGGTTTAAGTAATTTAAAATCGAAGACAACAAGTAATATCTAGGAAACGGTTAACTCTATAAAAAGAGAAGCAAGATTTTATATGACAAAAATTGTATGTTTTAACGATTTCTATATACAGGGTTACTACAAAAGAAATAGACAACTGCCTGTAAAACAAAAACTATTAAAGATAGCAACCTAATTATCTTGGAGCTATGTTGAGAAACTCTCAAAGTTTTGTTTGTTACTATTGGTAACGCTGTAGTGTTTTGTTTGTTGTTGCACAAGCTGAAATGGCGGAAAATCCTGTGGAAAAGGCATATTGCGTGTTGGAATTTGCTGGAACGCAATCAGCAACTGTTGTCCAACGACATTTTAGAACACGTTACCACAAAACGCCACCGACTAGACAGTCAATCTACGACTGGTATAGAAAATTCGAGACAACGGGATGTTTGTGCAAAGGGAAGAGCTCTAGAAGACCAAGAGTTTCGGAAGAAAACGTTGAACGTGTTCGTTCTGCCAACATAAGAAGCCCACAGAAATCGACATCTAGGGCAAGCATTCAATTACAAATTCCACAGCAAACTGTATGGAAAATCTTGCGGAAACGACTGCACATGATGCCTTACAGATTACAGATGTTGCAGTTTCTGAGTGAAGAAGATAAGGTCATACGGCGTGACTTCTGCATCGACATGTTGTGACATGATGAAGACGATGCTGGTTTTTGTGAGCGCATCATTTCATTTTTGTGGAAACGTGTTCTAAAATGTCGTTGGACAACAGTTGCTGATTGCGTTCTAGCAAATTTCAACACGCAATATGCCTTTTCCACAGAATTTTCCGCCATTTCAGCTTCTGCAACAACAAACAAAACACTACAGCGTTATCAATAGTAACAAACAAAACTTTGAGAGTTTCTCAACATACCTCCAAAATAATTAGGTTGCTATCTCTAATAGTTTTTGTTTTACAGGCAGTTGAAGTTGTCTATTTCTTTTGTAGTAACCCTGTATTTTGTGTGGTAAGACCTTATCTATCCCTTATGCTTTATTAGTTATGCAAAAGTCAGACAGAATGACTTCGGGGACTATTCCCATGAAATTCAGGATATGCTTTTAGTTTGTCATGTAAATTATAAATGCGGCATTATCCTCAAAATCGTATACTTGAGAAAATCGAAACTTAGAAAAATGTTCCAACTAAAGAGTAGTTAGGGGGAGGAGAATTCTTCTGCAAATCTTTGTGTCACATCCATGGAGCATATGAAATTTAAAAAGCAAGTTTGGTATTCAACCGACTTTTCGATTTTGAGCGTTGCCGTCCAAAGACACAGGCGAGCGCACGCACACACTTTAATCTTAAAATGATTTTCTGGGTTCAGAGCTTCTCAAAACATTTCAGTATAGTATTTTCTCT
The DNA here is from genome assembly GCA_030762935.1 of Hymenopus coronatus. Taxonomy (NCBI): domain Eukaryota; kingdom Metazoa; phylum Arthropoda; class Insecta; order Mantodea; family Hymenopodidae; genus Hymenopus; species Hymenopus coronatus. The sequence goes on along the minus strand of CM060886.1, from coordinate 11,285,141 downwards.
ACATCGTGCATATGTGCTAGAGGAAGTAAAAATGAACAGTTTGTTAAATACTAAACTTGGTAGTTTAGTTCTGTATCTTCCAAAGATAAAATACAAATATTTTAAAGATAATTCCTATACTTCAAACTATCCTTTACAAGGAAAATTTTGAATTTTTTTTTTACCAAAAGTGGGTAACATTTTGTTTAAAATAGCATATACTAAATATTTACATGACAAATAAACTTATATCTTGACATTTTCAGCAGAGATTGTACATTTCTCTTAATTCGGAAGGAATTTGGATTAACTTGTACAACAGTATATCTAAGCGAGACAAAACTTTACTGCATAAAAAGAGTAGATCCTTTAAAAACACACAGTTTACACCAAATACCCTTTTTATATCATAAGCAATTTCCGAGATATCCTGTAATAATTGTTCGAATTGTTCAATAATTTGTAGTTATGTTAAAAAAATCCTTCGCCATTCAGTTGATTTTAGTGATAGGGCTATCATATAGCTTCCCGTTCTTAAAATATTTGACTATCACTATAATCTTTGTAACTATAACAAAATATGTAATGTAGCTACTACTACAACAAAGTTTTATTTCAATTCAAGTGAACTAGATCTAAAGATAAATTTGAGTAAGAATTGTTTGTAAACGATAGGGATAGAGAAATTGATTTGAATGTTACATATCAGTTAGTTTTACTTTCTCTACACTACCATATATACTGTATAGAGAAGATATTGCACTCCACCCAAAAATTCGATTCCGAGATTTCACCGGAAATATATGTTTTGGATCCCCCTGAATCCAAAAAACAACATTTTTAGAAAAAGGTACGTGCGCTTGTGTGTGACTGTGGGCAGCATAGCTCAAAAACAAAAGACCGTTAAATACAAAACTGGATATTTAAGTTTTGTATCTCTCTAGGATGCAACACGAAGATTTAAATAAAATTTCCCCTTCTCCAACTACCCTTTACATGAAACTTTTTTCGGAAATGTTGATTTTGATTAAAATATAGTATATTAAAGGCATCTACCTGACAAAGAAAATGTATACCTTGACTTTTCTGGGAATAGCCTTCTAAGACTACTTTATTCTAGATGATTTTACGGAATTTTGCATAACTGCTAAACCGTCAGATATGGACAAAAACTTATCACACAAAAATGTAGAGCACGTTAAATCACACAATTTATATTATATACATTTTCTTCGTGGAGTTGATCGTTTTTGAGATATTCTTGGTTATTGGTTTCTGCTTTAAAAACTTACTTTTCTCATAAAGGAATTTGTCAACTCGTGTCCATACAAACAAAGGAACTTCAGTCTCATAGCAACCAGCTTTGACTATCACTTTAACCTATGGTAGTCCCTTATTTCGCTTCTACTTACAAGGAAGCGATAATAAGACTATTTCTGCTAATATTTTCTCGATTAGCATGAAGTAAACAGAAACATAAGATTTTCAACAATAATTTGTTGCAGAGATGTAGAGAAAGTCATGTGAATGGAACACATGAGATTTTCAATTGTGAATTAATACTGGCTAACAACACACGCAACTCGAAGCTTACAGTCTCTCTCCGTCAGTTCCTAATTATAACCGGAAAAATGTCTATCAGGAATTTTATATGTAACCCTATTTCGTTAAAAAAAAAAAAAAATACGACTTTCTCTACCTGCTCTGCAAACAAACTATTGTTACAAGAGATTATTCCTTTACCTGCATCATGTTAATCGACATAAACATTAGCAGAAATGTTCTCTGTGAAACTGTCTTGGAATTCGCTTCTCTTTCATAGCCAGGAATAAAACAAAAGAGATATGCAACGGATGAGAAATTCCTGTGTGAGAAAAGTTCAAGTAGTTTAAAATGTAACCAATAAGAGTGAATATTTTAGAAATCGTTAACTTAAAGTGTGTTTCGTGAGTTTAAACGAAATCTACATGTTTTGTGCAGTAACTTTTGTCTATCTCTTACAATTTACAGTTATTTAGAGAGAAGAGGGCGTCAGAGGTTAATCCCAGAAAATTCCAGATGCATATTTGATACCATGCAATTACCTGTGTAATGTAGGGTATTTTAATAATCTTTGAGGAACATGTTTGATAAAATGAATCATTTTCGCAACATTTTCCAAGCAAAGTGTATTCTGGGTTGGGGGGGGGGGGTTGTTTTTTAAATTCTCCGTGTTGCATCTTTGGATGATGTAGAACTTAAATATCAAGTTTTGGTATTTCGTGTATACATACATATTCACAGACACACACACACACACACGCACACACACGGGCCGTCACCTAGACGGCCGGGGTTCGATCCCAAGCGACCGCATGTGAGATTTGTGGTGGACAAAACGGCGCTGGGGCGAGTTTTCTCCGGGTACTTCGGTTTCCCCCGCCATCGCATTCCACCGGTGCTCCATCATCATTCATGTATAATCAGTGTCACCGCCTGCGGTGCCATTAGTGGTTAAAGCGGGCGTTAAACACTACCAAAAAAAAAACACACACACATACATGGACTTTTTTTTTTTTTTTAACTCAGGGAACACCAAAACACCTTCTTCCGATGAAATCTCGACTTCGATTTTTTGTGTGAAATACAACACCTTCTACTTACTATGTATACACATACTACATGTAGAGGAATTAATAAAAAATGTTAACAACGCTGACAAATGCTACGATCATATCAGTGTCTGTGGTGTGCCGGAATTTTGTTCTCCTTGATGCCAGTAAATCTACTAATGTGGGGCTGTCGCTTTTAAGCACACTAAAAACCAAACGAACCCTTGACTTTGGGATCAGGTAGACCAGCAACTAACCAACTGAAGCGTCCACACTGACCCCTACGATGTAGAAAATGCTGTAGAAATGATAAACTAGTAAAAGTCTTGAAATTATGGCGCTTCCGCTGAGAGACCCTTCAATACTTATGTGTGGAGGAAGTAGAAAGTGAAGGGGAAAGATATGTCAAGGGAAAATAAGGAAGCAACGGAAGAGAGGGGAGGGGTAATGTTGCGCCGATGGACAGTTGTGCCCCTGGCCCTCGAGATGCGCAATGGGTTGCTAATTATCCTTTTAATAGGTATTGGTATTGAGCCGATGAGTAGTTCATTCCCAAACTTCCTCTGGTTTCTATTACTTTGCTAGTAAATATATACGAGTTATTAAGAATTTCTACATATAAAAGTACTGACGAAAATCTTTTTCTGCAAACCTCCATATAACAGAGCTGTCTAATTCAAGCCTGGATAAAAGTGTGACAAAAATTTCTTTACAAGGAACTATGTACATAGTAAGTAAGGAAGGTATTGCATTCCGCTCAAAATGCCATACCAAAATGGAAATGCACCTTCTAAGTCCAAAAACTGCATTTTAGAAAAAGATCCGTGTGATTTGTGTGTGTGTATTTCTTTCGAGTGTGGATTTGATTCTATTGTATCTACACGTTTACCTTTCTATTTGGATGATAAATAACTATACAATAAGATACCTAGATATCCTATTCCATCTCAACTTAACAAAATTCTAATTAACTATTTCTGAATCCTACAAAATGTTGATATTAGGCTGTTGCTTCAAAACCAAAATAATGATTTGATATGAAATGAATTGATTACAATAAATTGGTTATTTGTTTAATCAAGGACGATTGACTTTCACTACTTTATGCTGTGAGTTAAGAAACACTCTGTTAAAAAACAAACTAGATATCTTCCACGATTTTCAAGAAACTGTCCCTCTCGCAAAATACCTTGTCCTTCGAAAAATGTTTCAAAATGTTTATTTTCCCAAAAATGTACGTAGATAGGGAAAGTATTGCATTTCACCCAAAAATTCAGTACCAAGATTTCACAGGAAATAAATGTTTTAGATTCAAGAGTGTGTTGGTGTGTGTGTGTGTGTGTGTGTGTGTTTGTGTGAAGACGATAACTCAAAAACGAAAGGTAGGAGAAATGTCTTGATATTTAAGTTCAGTAGCTTTTCAGAATCTTTCGAGAATGCGACACGAAAATTTTAAGGAAAATGACGCAACCCAAAACTACCCTTTACATGGAAAAATGTTCGAAAATGTCGATTTTGTCAAAAATAGCAATAAAGATTTTTGCTAAAATGCAGTGTTAAGATATTTACATGACAAATAAAATGTGTATTTTGAATTTTCTAGTAATAGCCATTCTGGATGAATTTTGCTGAATTTTGCAAAAATGGTAAACGTAGGAGATAGACAAAAATAATCTCGATAAAACACATAATTTATGTCATATACGTTTTTTCGTGGGTTTGACAATATTTGAGATATTCTTTGTTATTGGTTTCAGCTTTAAAATACTTTCCTCAAACTTGAATTTTTCAGCTGCTGATAATGCAAATAAATGGATTTCAGCCACATTGCGATCACCTTTTAGAAGGTCCGACTATCGGTTTATTTCCGTTATACTCACAAAAAATCTGAAGAGTTCCATTCACATGACTTTCTCTATATCTCTGCAACAAATTATTGTTAGAAAGCTTATCCTTCTGTTTACTTCATGCTAGTCCAGAAACATTAGCTGAAATAGTCATATTATTTGCTTCCTTGTGAGTAGAAGCGAAATGAGGGAGTACCATATATTAACATGATAATCAAAAGCTGGTTGCTATGTGACTGAAACTCCTTTGTTTGTATGGACAGGAGTTAAGAAATTCCTGTATGAGAAAAATATGTTTTTCAAAGCAGAAACGAAAAACAAAGAATATCTTAAAAATGATCAACTCCACGAAAAAAATGCACGTTACATAAATTGTGTGTTTTATCGCGAGCTACATTTTCTGTAGAATAAGTTTCTGTCCATCTCTTACAGTTTAGCAGCTATGTACAATTCCGTAAAATTGATCTAGAATAAAGTAGTCTTGGTATCTTCCAAGGATGCGACACGAAGTAAGTTTGTCAAAGCTGAAACCAAAAACAATGAATATCTAAAAAAACGAACAACTCCAGTAAAAAACATTATTTATATATATATATATATATATATATATATATATATATATATATAAATAATTTTTTTACTGGAGTTGTTATATATATATATATATATATATATAAATAACAACGTGTTTTAACGTGCTCTACATTCTTTGTGTGGTAAGTTTTTGTCCATATCTGATGGTTTAGCAGTTATGCAAAAATCCGTAAAATTCATCCAGAATAACAAAGTCTTCAGAGGCTATTCCTAGAAAATTCAAGATATACATTTTATTTGTCAGGTAAATATCTTTAATATACAATATTTTAATCAAAATCGTTAGAGCCATTTAAAGAAAATAAAAAAATTCGAAAAAAGTTCCATGTAAAGGGTAGTTGGAGGTGGGTATTTTTTTTTGAAAATCTTTGTTACGAAACTTAAATACCAAGTTTGGTAATCAACGGTCTTTTCTTTTTTGAGCTATGCTGTTCACAGACACACATACACAGTCAGACAGACACACACATGGACCTTTTTGTAAAAATGCCATTTTTGTATTCAGGGGGTCCTAAAGCATGTATTTCCGGTGAAATGTCGGTATCGAATTTTTGGGTGGAATGCAATACTTCCTCTATACACCACGTAAATAGTAGTGTAGAGAAAGTAAAAGAGCAAGTAATAAGACTGTTTCTTTTATTGTTTATCTCGATTAGCTCGAAGTACGAGATAGAAAAATAAACTTTTTAACAGTAATTGTTACCGAGATGTAGAGAAAGTCATATAAATAGATATCAGATTTTTAAGCTATGTCCAAGAAAACATTTTTCGAAAATGTTGACTTTCGCAAAAACTGTTGAAACGAATTTGACTAATATAGATATTCTCATCACAAACGAAATGTATATTTTGACTTTTTTGGGCATAACCTGTTCTGGCTGGCTGGCTTTACCATAATTGGTAAACCATATGAGATGGTCAGTACACAGAAAATGAAGAGCTCGTCAAAACAGACATTTTCTGATAAACACACTTTTGGTGCAGTTTTTGGTTTCCGACATATTTCTTTTTATTAGTTTGAATTTTCCATACCTATATTTTCTCAAATGGGGAGTCGTTATTCGTTTTTCTTTTTGCTGGCAAAGCAAAGAGAGCGTAATTTCTATGTCATCTCATTAGGCTCCAGCTTTTAGATTTATCTGTTGATTTAGATTGTATTTAGAAGAGACCCTGTAATTGAAACTAATTTGGGCTGAGATTACCTAGAATTGCAAAAGCTCCGATTATACGGAAATATCACTAAATCAGTCCGTAAATCATGAATAAAGGTATAATCAGCACAATAATGATTAAAATAAATAAAGAACAATATAGTGTACCTGAGTTATATGGTAAGCTCCCTGCAATACAGCATGTACACACACACACACACACACACACACACACACACACACACACCACTACAACAACGATCAGTCTGTTACTGCTGTGAAATGTGTATTTTGTTGATCACTATCATTTAACACGTATTACAGTAACAAAACATACTTTTTTTTGAATGGCTGTACAATTGATTGCCACGCGGTCCCAATTAGCAAAGAAGGAGGAAGCGCACTCCTGCAAATCTAACTGTACCTGTCTATCTGTTGCATTATCAGTCTGAGGCCAAGGTTATTTGTGTGCATTATGATCGAAACCCCCAATTGGGACAGTTTCTGTTATTTATTGTACATAGAAAATTGAAACGAAGTTACAAATGTAACACACTCGGAGGTGTGTAAATGGGCAAATATAAAAACGATATTTTACTCTATCTATGTGCATTTTTAACTAGCTTAAGACAGGTAGAGTCAGACTGAAATATGTAATGCCATAGCCGGGGTTTGAACCACGGAACTCCCGGTCTCTAGCCGGTTGCTCTGCCACTGAGCTACCATGTCAGGATGCCGTCATAGCATTGAATTTCTCAACTGATTCGCATGTTTCCTGGTAAACCACAAGGTGATCTCAAACTATTTTGAGATGACAATCCCAATGGCGACTTACAATGTTGTAAGTACTTTAGACCCAGGATTCATAGTATGGTCAACTATTATAGTCATCTGGTAATGTATAATTGTTTTTTCACACAAGCCATGTGTAGGACAGACAGACTGAAGCTCAGTCCCTTAAAACCAATGTCTTAAGACAAGCTCGAAGTACCCGGAACATCGAAATGACGGGACTCTAATATATTTCTTTGTTTGATACCTCCTACAAAATGTTTATTAGCATGCAGTAGAGATGCAAGTCTTTCTAAGAATGACTTGTAGAATAGGTAGATAATATCAACCCAAGAGGTTAAAATCCTACATTACTGTGCTTGTGAAATAAACACTTTTGCTACTCAGGAAGCTTGGCTAATTAATTAATGTTTACATGTTGTGAACATGTGAAATTGGAGAAATGCTCCGGTCTTCCGGAAAACTTACATTTACCCGAAGATACAGTAACAAAACAAGAATAGGGAGAGGAAGGTATCAACAACAAATGAAGCAGAGCAAGAATAAGAGGGAGAAGTCCTGAATAATAAGAAAGACGTGGGGAACAAATTAACAGGAAGAAGCAGAAATAGAAGGGAACAGGGGGAACAGCAGAAGGATAACAACAGGATGAGGAAAAGAAGGAGGAGGGAAAGAAGAAGAGGAGGAGGAAAACTGCTTTCGGAACTAAGAGGAGCTGGGAAACAAGTGAAGCTCTGTACCTTGAAGAGGGCGCAGCAATGACAAATTATGGGTTGACTATGGAGATGAGCTCTGAGATTGATGTGCTGTAGCAAATTGTGTATGCAGCAATATTTGTGTTGCTTGTTTTTAACGACGTGTGCACGACATGCTTAAGGCATTCGGTCTTATTTCCTGTCTCCTTTTGTCTTCATATGGTTTACTTTCCGGCCTCTCTCCTCCGTTTCTTCTTAAGCTGTTCTTTTCTTTATCATTGTTTACCCTGTGTTAAATAATATTTTTATTTCATTTGGCACATGCCTAGTAGGTAGGGCAAGTATTTTATTCCAATCATTTCCTCGACATTGAGATTTCACTGGGAATGCATGTTTTGACGCTTTCTGAATCCAAAAAGGACATGTTTGGATAAAATACCCTGTGTGTGTGTGTGTGTGTGTGTGTGTTTAAGCATCTAAGATAGACATAACTCAAAAACGAAATCTTATTACCTAAACTCAGTATCTTACAAAGATTGACAAAGATTTTCAAAAATATTGCTTGTCCATTATCAGATGGCCCAACTGCCCATTGGACTGTGAAGAAATCATAGAGTTATTTCAAGTTAAAACTGGTCATTGCGGGAGGGAACTTAAATTTGCTTAACAGTGGAGACGGTACGCGGGTCGTCCTCATTGAGAGGCGTAAAAACGAAGGACGCTCACGCCGGTTCCCTACTGACTGGATTTAACTTGAAATCGCCCCGTAGAGTCCTGCAACTCTTTTAACGTAAGAAGGAATTGTGCACACGTCAAATACCTAGCAGCTGGGCCATCTGGTACATGAAAAATCTGATGTGTTCCATTCACATGTCTTTCTCTACATCGCTGTAATAAGTTATTGTTAAAACGCATATTCTTCTGCCTAATTTATGATAATCGAGATAAGCATCAGCAGATATTGTCTTATTACTTGCTTCCTTGTAAGTAGGGAAATAAGGAAATAGGTTAAAATGATAGTCAAATCCTTTAAAAGCTGTTGCCATGTGGTTAAAATCCATTTTTATGCAGGTCCAGGAGTTTACAATTTTCCGTTTGAGAAAAGCTTAAGTATTTTGAATCTGAAACAAATAACAAGGAATATCCCAGAAATGCTCAGTTCAACGAGAAAATTGTATATGACATTAATTGTGTGTTTTAACGTGATCTACATTTTTGTGTGGTAAGTTTTTGCTGATCTCTTACGGCCTACCAGTTACACAAAATTCAGCAAAGTTCATTCAGAATAAAGAGATCTTCAAAGGCTATTCCCAGAAAATTCAAGATATACATTTTATTTGCCATATAAAAATATGTAATATACGGCATTTTAATCAAAACCGTTAGAACCTTTTTTGAAACAATCAAAATTTTCGAAATTTTTTCCATGTAAAGGGTAGTTTGGGGTGGGGTTTTTTTTTCTCAAAATCTTTGTGTCGCGTCTCTAGAAGATACTAAACTTAAATACCAAGTTTGGTATTTTACTGACTTTTTCGTTTTTAAGTTATCGTGTTCTCAAACACACGCACGCATACACACACACACACACACACACACACACACACACACGGGATTTTTCTACAAATGCGTTTTTTTGATACAGGGACCTTAAAACATATATTTCCGGTGAAATATCGGTATCGAATTTTTGGGTGGAGTGCAATACCTTTTCTATATCTATATCTTTTCGTAGTATGTGTAGAGAAAGTAAAAATGCTTCGTTGTTGATTTATTCAAATATAAGTCTAACGCCATAGATTACTATTCCTATAATTAGGATATCTCCATGATAAAATAAAATGCATACCTTCATTTGTTTTTGAACAGCTCTTGAAGTCCATTTCATTCGGAGTAGTTTTATAAGATCATTAGAGGTGAGCAAAAACACAGCAATTAGAAAATATAGATGTCTTAAAACAACTTTTATCTCCACCTTTTTTGTGGCTTAATTTCCGGGATATCCGTTCTAAGTGTTGCGAATTTTACATTTTCATCATTTGTTGAAGCGATGTCGTGTAAAGAGTGAATATTAAGGACTGCATATAATCATCCTGCTTTAAACATCTGACTATCGTTTGGTTTCCGTTTTGCTTTGCAATCTCAATGAAATGTGTAACGAAACTATCTTTAAAGTTTATCCCGACTGATATACAATAGGTAAGACAAAAATAAGTTTGGAGGTATAATTGGTAAAGGATACCTTGGTGGATAGATACACTATTGCACGCACATTACAGCAAGCTTCATTATGTTATAGTTTGTTTCAATGAAGCAGTATTACCTTAAGGGAATACATAGGTGAAAAATGAATTACGAATTTTCAAATATTTCACGCTTTTACGGTTGAATTTATCACAAAATTACATCCAGAATAGCGATTTTCATTTGAATATAAGTTTTTACACACTGATATTTACTCCACAACTTCAGAATACTCTTATCTACACCAATGCTTATTATATCTTAAATTAAACTCCCATAGTTTTCAATCCATTAGATTTAGTTTTTCAGACCTTAATGAAAGGAATCATGTGAAAAGAAATGCAGGCATTCTCGAAAGCTGTTTAAAAAACTTGTACAAGCAGCTGTTAATACAAAAGCTGTTAATATACGTATGAAGCAGTTTTGTGTCAGCATGAGGAATTCGTGTAACGGAGACTAGAACCCGGGACTTTTCAATGTGATCCCCATGCCACATATTTTGCTCCACACTAAAGATGGGATGTCAGTCGAGGACATGAAAGGGGTGATCAGAAACTAATACAACCACTCGTATTCACAGTTTCAGCCAACTGCCACAAACAGCGCTACTGCAAGATAAACAGAAATGGCTACTCGTTTGAAAAACAAGTTTGATTTTTGTGTAACTGCGGCTAACATTCAGTGACAACTGGTAGAAGTTTATGGAGAGACTGAATTTGTAATAATTTTAGTTAGTTATTCTGTTGGATAGGTAGAGTCAGACTGAAAAATTCAATGCCATAGCCGGGATTTGAACCACGGATCTCCCGATCTCTAGCCGGTTGCTCTGCCACTGAACTACCATGGCAACATGCCGGCATAGCATTGAATATCTCAACTGACGCGTATGTTTCCCAGTAAACCACAAGGTGTTATCGAATTATTTTGAGATGACAACCCCAATGGCGACTTACAATGTTGTAAGTATTTAAGTCCCAGGATTCATAGTATAGCCACCTATTATGGTAATTGTTTTTCACACAAGCCGTGTGTAGGACAGGAGTTGGATATGTAGAGTTAGACTGAAAAATTCAATGCCATAGCTGGGAGTTATTCTGTTAATTGTTATAAATTTTATAATAAATTATTTTTAGTTTTAATATTATAAATCATATTTTACTTTTTTCTCACAGGCATGTTGCAGAGTGATGTCGAAAGTTTGTGTCAGGATCTCAGTGGCCGAGAGAGATGCCTCAAATTTGTAGGAGCTGATTCAGGACAATAGGAGGGTCACGCTAGGATCTGTGGAGATAGAACTGGGAATCTCTTTTGGAAGTATTCATCACATTCTGCAGTACCGGAAAGTTTGGTTCCGAGGGTTCCACGAAATCTGTCCCACCAACACAAGGAGAAGCGCATGGGGGCAAGTTTGCCACGATTCTCCGCGGAAGGGAGCAGTTTTCTTCACAGCATTGTCACGAGTGACGAAACATGGGATCCACCACTTTATCCCCAGCAGTAAGCGGCCTTAATGGAGTAGAAACATCACTCTTCTCCAAAGACAAAGACTTTTATGGTGCGCCGTCTGCCGAGAAGGTGTCAGTCACAGTTTTGTCCGGACAGCGCGTGAATTGGTTTTTGGAAAGAAGGCACACAGTGAACGCTGACCAATAATGTAAGACCATGACACGATTTCGCGAAGCAATCAGAATAAACTGCGAAAACTCCTCACCAAAGGTGTCATTTTCCTTCACTACAACGCATACAGCCCAGAATACCAGTTTCGCTGAGGTATCATCGAACACCCTCCCTACAGCAAGGATCTCGCTCCGAGGGACCTTCACCTTTTTACTCCCTTGAAGGAACCCCTAGGAGGCCGACGATTCGCTTCAGATGAGGAGGTGGAACACTTCACGACAACGTGGCTGAACTTTTGCCAGGAGGGAATATTCAAACTCTAACGACAAGTACCTCAACCGATTTGGAGACAATGAGCAAAAATAATCTAATGTGTACTCAGATGGCTATATGAGTTAAAACATACTGGAGGTACTGTAACCTTAGTTTTTGATTATCCCCCGTACTAAATCGTAATATAAACATTGTAGCGGGATTTTGTTTAAGAATTAAGTTATGTACCTCAAGGCAAATGCATCGGCATAATTTGATTAGAAATTGGAATAAAAGAAGGGAAAAGAAAGAGTTTTGGTGGGGGGATTTTATTATGATCGTCTCCTTTAGTTCTTCTTCTTCTTCTTCACTTCACGGTATGGGCAGATTGCCCATTCCGTCTCACAGTTGTTCCCTCCACCTTTTTTGGTTCGACCGACATCTCTCCTTCCTTTTGGTTCATATTCAAATGCTATCCTAGGTAGTGTTGAATCTGCCATTCTCTGAACATGTTGCATCCACTGGTTCTGATATTTTTCAATTTTGGAAGTTATTGGTTCTATATTAAGTTATGCTCTTATATCTTCATTTCGGATTTTATCTAATTTTGTACATCCTTTTGTTTGCCTTAAAAAGTTCATTTCTGCACTTTGTAAACGGCTTTTCATTTTCTTTGAGGTGACCCATGTCTCACTTCCAAATAATAGTGTAGGAACCGCCATTGTTTTGTAAAACTTTAACCTAGTTTCCTTTTTTGTTTTATTTCTCATTGTTCTATGTATATTTCCACCTATCATTTGGAATCTTGAAATCTTTTTATTCATATCTCTTTCAATTCTTGTCCAATAATTAAAGTTACATCCTAGGTAGTTAAACTCCTTCACTTGTTCCAACGGTTTATTATCTAATATGCTTTTTGATCTTATGTGTTCTTTTCCCAAAAAGGTCATAATTTTGGATTTCTCTGTTGAAATTTTAAGGTCATATTGTTGACATAGCTCATTTAAGCAGTGTGATACATATGTAATTCATTCTGAGTTTCTTGAATTAAAACCACGTCATCTGCATATAATAAAATATTTAAACTAGTTTTCCGATTTAATTTAATACCTGATTTAATTATGCTTTTCCAACTTCGGATTACGTCATTTAAATATATATTAAAAAGAGTAGGTGACATACTACACCCTTGTCTTAGACCTCTATTAATTAAAATTGGTTCGGTTTTAATGACTCCTGTATTTATTATTGTTTTGGAGTTGCAATACATATTCTTAATTATTTGGATATCTTCTGTAAATATCCATTCCTTTCCATAACTTGTCATAGTTTTTCCTTATTCACCATATCAAATGCCTTTTTAAAATCTATGAATGCCAGATGTGTTTGCAAATTATATTCTTGTCTTTTTTCAAATAATTGCTGTAGGACAAATATATTACCTGTTGTTGATCGTCCTATTCTGAATCCACTTTGTTCTTATTCTATTAGTACCTCAGCTATTCTTTTAAGCCTTTTGTTTATTATTCTTGCATACACTTTGTAAGCTGTGTTAAGAAGGCTTATACCTCGATAATTCTGACATTCTCTCCTATCTCCTTTCTTAAAAATGGAAATAACTTCAGTATTATTCCACGGGTCTGGAATTTCATACCCCTTCTATAATTCATTTATCAGATGTAGTAATCTCAAATGCAGTAGCATGCCGCCATATTTTATTAGTTCCATATTAATTTCGTCTGGTCCAGTTGACTTTCTATTTTTGCTTTCTTTGAGTGCTTCTTGTAGCTCTTCGATTGAGATCATATCAGTATGTGCGTTTATTTGTTCATCGTTTGTCATCATATTCTCTTGAATAGGTTTGCACCACAACGATATGTAATGTTCACTCCATGTATTAGTTTCTATAGCATTAATTCTCACTGTCTCTTTTTCAGATTTATTTAAAAGTTGTATTACTTTATATGAGAACTTTTGTCTGCCATGTATGTCATTCTCTAAATCACTTATGTATTTGTTCCATGACTGCTGATGCGCATCTCTAACCGCCACTTTCGCATTATATCTTTTCTCTAGCTTGAGCAGTCTTTTGTTGGAGCCACAGTTTATATGTGTTTTGTTTATCTTTTATTGCAGCTTCTATTTCTTCATTCCAAATTCGGAATCCTTTTCTACTTCTAATTTTGTTCTTTTTCCCCAGACTTTCTTGTGCTGCTTTTTCTATGCAATTCTTAATATTCTGCCATTCTTCATTAATATTAATCATTAGTGGGTACTTCTAATAAGTACTGCTGTACTCTTCGTTGATATAATTCTTTGATACTCTCATCTTTTAACAAGTAGATTTTATATACCTCTTCCTTCGTTGGTTTCTTTTTGTAGGTACTCTTTTTCCATCTAGTCCAAAGCAGAATTTTTGCCATTACTAAGTAATGATCGGAATTTATATCACATCCTCTGTACACGTGTAAATCTTGTATCTGTGGTCGCGTTTTATCATTAACCAGCACATAATCTATTATTGATCTCAATCCTCTTGCATTCCATATGAATTTATTTATATCTGGTTTTCTGAAAAATGTGTTTGTAATTTTTGATTGATAGCTGCTGGCAAATTGTCTTAGTTGTGTTCCATTATAATTCAGCACCTCTTCTCCAAAAGAGCCTATTATGTTCGGGATTAGAATACTGCCAACCTTGCATTAAAATCTCCACAAACTATAATGTAGTCATTCTTATTTACTTTGTCATAAGTCTTTTGAAGTTTTTCATAAAATTGCTCTGTTTCTTCCTTCTTTTTTCCTTCTTCAGGGGCATAAATCCCGATTATTGTTAAATGTCCTCTATCTATTTTCATTCTTCTTCTTCTTCTTCTTCTTCTTCTTCTTATTATTATTATTATTATTATTATTATTATTCTTTCACTCTCATAGGAATAGAATTCAATTTTAGATTTCCATTTATTATGTATTAGTATTGCAACGCCACTTTTTGCTCTTACATTCTGAGGTACACCGCTGTAGAACATTACATAATTATTTAGATCCTTTGATCCTTTGAATTTCTTCTTAGTTTCGCTATGACAGCAATATCTATCTTTCTATCATTAAGTATCTTATCCAGTTCAATTTATTTATTTCCAAGGCCTCTTACATTCCAAGAAGCTAAATTTAATCTATTAGAGATTCCAAATCGTTTATCTTTTTTTCTTGCCAGTCGTTGACCTGCAGATCCATCCGGCTGTTTACTGTCAGAAGTCTGAGAATTTAAATTTCCTGTGAAGGGGTTACCAACCCCTTGCACAATAGCTTTTCTGTAGGGGTTTCTTCCCTTAGGAGGACTGCCTTTACCCTGGCTCTGGAGCTCCTCCTGCTCCTCATTTGAGTTAACCCCAAATGGATGGATGCCACTTCCGCCGTTTTAGCTTAAGTAAGTTCGCCTTCTCCGCCGTTATGAACTTCATCCGTAACCCTGGGCAAAGGACCCTAAACTAGGGACTCTCCTCTGGGTCAGAGGAACCTGGAGCTCTCGTAGGCAGGGTCGCTACTCCCTGAATGTAGATATCTCAAAGAGAGTCCCCCATCCGTTACCTAATCTCCTTTAGTTTCATATGAAATGTCGGGTTTGAGTATACTAAAATGGCTTACTCTAGGTTTGTATTAGGGCAGATTTTCTTAAAATCACCTTAAACTAATACGAATTTTCCTTTACCTAGTATTATTTCATACTGAAAACTATGAAACAATACTAGAACTATTGTTAAACAAATCAGTGTTTTCAAATACTCTTAAAATAGAGTTTTGGACAATTTGGTTATTTTGAGAGGAGAGCCGTTATTCTTTTTTACTTAACATTGTATTATTTGAATTGCTTCCTTTTGTGCCGTGATTTTCTAAAAATGTTCGGAAGTATTCGCATCTAGGGTATTATTAGCGAATTAAGAATCAATTTGGACTTGTAACAGTTCTTCTGCTGCCTCTTTTTTGCTCCAGTGATTTTCTGTGAGATCTCTTCGCCAGGATATGCGTGGGTGGCAAGAAGATGGACAACACCAGTTAAATTTCCAGAATGTTTAATGATGTGTAACTGATCTGCTTTGAACAGGTTACCGAACGTTCTAAGATAAAGAATTAACTGTCTCTTAATCTAAGTACGAGAAATTATAGTTACGTTTTATTAACTCTGCAAACTTCCGAGTTAATACAATGTTATCTTAACAAATTCGTAATAGAATTTTATGATATTGCCAAATTCTTATTTCGTGTACAGGACAGGCAGGAGTGGGCTAGGTAGAATCACATCGAAAAATTCAATGGCATAGCCGGAATTTGAATCATCGTCCTCCCGGTCTCTAGTGGGTTGATCTGACCACTGAGTTACCAGACACGGCATTAAATTCCTCAACTGGGTTTCAAGGTGATCTGTAATTATTTTGAGATGAATACCACAATGGCAACTTACAACGTCGTAAGTGTTTAAATCCAGAGCCGCCCTTGGCCTAGTGGTTGGACCCCTTGTCTCTCACCCAGGTGACCGTGTCTGGGATTTGTGGTGGATAAAGCGACGCATGGGGGAATTTTACTCCGAGTTCTCCGGTTTCCTCCGCCATCGCATTACACTGGTGCTCTATTTTCATTCCATATATCATCAGTGTCAACGTCTGCGATGCCTATGTAGTAAAAGCGGGCGTTAAACTATAAAAAATTGAAAGTTCCGAGCTTCATAGTTTAACGAACTATTAGGTAAATTATCCAAATATTGTCCTTTATACACCTAGTGTGGGAAAATACTTAATCAACACTAAGTAATGCCGATTATGGCTTTGAAATTTTTGGTCTGCCTCTACTTATTCAAGTTACCGTGAGTTACGAGCCCATGACTACTATCGGCGAGTCCCTTTGCAATTACTGTTAAAGGGGTGATGAACTACGACAGTGTAACAAGTCTTGAAGCGCGAGAGTAAAACACTGAAGTGCAAGAGAAACCAGATTGTCTACATTTCTGAAATGTATGACATTATAATATCCTATGTCCCCACCTGTTTTATGCTCAAATTTTACACTTCATATTAGTAGACTTCATGAAATATTCTGTTTGACTGCTCAATTTTTTGTTAATTCTTAGAAATGGCTTAAGCGCGCTTTAAACGTTCCGTAGGTTTGTGAACACCAATCAATTCGACGAAAATTAGCCGAATGTGCTTCTTTGCTTACTGAGATATCTGTAACTTAATTACCTTCACTACTGTAATTTCGAGCTAATTGCCTCTTCCAAAGTAACTGGCCTTTACCAACGACTCTTACCTAGCAATAGAATACTGCTCTATTTTACATTATTCGTTAGTTTTAATATATTGCATTATTTATTGCAAAAATGTATTTGTTCCACTAATATTTGTATTAAATAACTAATCAAATGTTTTCATTGTTAAAGAATTAACTTATATACTGGTGTTGCTTTTTCATAGATAAGCTAATATGTATTTCTCATCTATAGATATTGTTAAAACCCCGACATAAAATTTCGTATCAGAATTATAATAATTCACCGCATGATGCCCCTAATTAACTAAACTGTCATCGTTAAATTTAATAGAAGACCAATTTATCAATAAAAACTAAATTTTGCGCTACAATATTCTGACGTGTTATTTCTACTCCATTCTCCTATACAGATCAGGTGATTAAGAACGACAGAGTTTAGGCTTTTACGGTGTATAGACTTTATGGTAACTTCTGTTTAAAAAATATAAACTACTCAAATGCGATGTACTACAAGAAATATGTTTTTTAAAGATTTATATATATATATAGTAAAATATTATCCTGTTATCTGCACTATTATAAAAGTAGTAGTTTTTGGGGGGAGGGGCTGGTAAATCTGTGGTCTGACTAAAAATACTTTTTTTTTCGAAATAATGCACACATTGAGATGTACAGTGCTGTTTATTATATTAGCCAACACGAGTTTTCAAAACTGAAATGCTTGAATACATGTGTTATGTTATCATGTTAAAATAACAAGGGAGAGTAATTTCGATATCTTTTATGAAACTGGCAGAACACCAAACTCTTTTGAACCATCATACATGCACGAATCTGCTATTGTTTTCTTTCACATTGTCCATATCATTGTGTTCCTATGTACCTAAAGCCAAATGTTTACTACAGACGTCTCCAAAGCTGTACTAGTGAATGAGGGGAGGACTCTGTGGTCTATACGTAACGTTACAGTCCATTCACCCCTTCCCTGATTAGTGCAGTTGTGGACTGTTAGTCGTAGAGGAATAGCTGCTCCAAATCATAGTAAGAATCCACGGAAACGTGTATTCGCATTTAATAACGAATGGAAGGAACACTTTTTCTGTACTCCTTCTGTCGAAAATGTAAGATGCTACAACACTAAATGCAAGGAAGTCTATGATATTAGTGCCGATTTGGTAAAAGATGTTATTTCGGCTATTTTAACTCCTTTGACTTTTTGTGTCAATAATTGTTTGACAAATGACATTTTTCCGGAAACTCTTAAAAATCTAAAGTAGCACGCATATTAAAAAATCTGATGTGTACCATTCACATGACTTTCTCCATATCCCTGCAACAAATAATACTTAAAAAGCTTATACTTCTATTTACTTTATGCTAATCAGAAAAAAATTAGCAGAAATAGTCTTATTACTCGCATCCTTGTAAGTAGAAGCGAAATAAGGGACAACCGTAGGTTAAAGTGATAGTCAAAAGCTGGTTGCTATGTCAATGAAGTTCCTTTGTTTATATGGATAGGAGTTGACAAGTTCCAGTATGAGAAAAGTATACGTTTTTCATAGCAGAAACCAAAAATAAGGAATGTCACAAAAACGACGAACTCCACGAAAAAATTGTATATAACATAAATTGTGTGCTTTAATGTGCTCTACATTTTTTGTGAGTAAGTTTTAGTCCATCTCTTACGGTTTAGCAGTTATTCAAAATTTAGTAAAATTCATCCAGAATAAACTTCTCTTCAGAGGCTATTCCCAGAAAATTTAAGATATACATTTCATTTGTCAGGTAAATATGTTTAATATCCGAAATTTTAATCAAAATCGTTAGAGCCATTTTTGAGAAAATCAAAATTTTCGAAAAAAGTTCCATGTAAAGGGTAGTTGGGAGTGGGGGGATTTTTCTCAAAATCTTCGTGTCGCATCCCTGGAAGATACTAAACTGAAATACCAAGTTTAGTATTTTACCGACTTTTCGTTTTTGAGTTATCGTGTTCACAGACACACGGACATACGGACACACGGACACACACACACACGGACCATTTTGTGAAAATGCTTTTTTTTGGGATATTGGGGACCCTAAAACATATATTTCCGGTGAAATCTCGGTATCGAATTTTTGGTGGAGTGCAATATTTTCTCTATACACTATGTACATAGTGCGTATAGAGAAAGTAAAAAGCAGCTTATTTTAATCATATTATTCTGAATTTAGTACTGCAGATTGTGGTGTTCCACAAGGATCAGTTCTAGGGCCATTGTTATTTTTTATAACGATTAATGATTTCCCATTGAATGCGGATAGTCAATCAGCTTTATTTTCCGTGGTTCTACAATATATTTCACTCACAATGAACTTATATTAAGTGACAATATGAATGTAACTTTTAATAAAGACTGTGTTTGGTTTGAGGCTAATGTTTTCAGCCTTAATTCCAAAAAACTCAACGTACATTATTTTCCTTAAAAAACGAAGTTGTTGAAAATATCCGGCCATCTGTCAATTTTTAGGAACTGTTATTGATCAGAAATTATCATGGAATTATCATATTAGTGTAATGTGCATAAGACTCTCAAGAGTTATCTAACTATTGAGAAGCTTAAAATATTGTGATTTTCTCAAAACACCTTATTACGCTTTTTTCAATGGCATTATATGTTATGGTATTCACCTATGGGGAAATTGTTCTAATATAAATAAGGTACCAATTTTTAGAACAACAAAAAAGGGCCATACGCATACTATCTGGGGCAAATTATGATGCACACTGCCGTCCTCAGTTTATTTCTGAGAAAATCTTGACGGCAGTTTGCATCATAGTTTGCTCCAGATAGTATGCGTACGGCCCTTTTTTTTTGTTGTAAAAAAAATATATATATATATATATATATATATATTAAATGTTTAACTGATATTAAATGCAACTATAATAGTTTAACTAACAATAGTGATATCCATAATTATTCTACAAGACACAATTACTTATTTGTCTTGCCAAAGTTTAAGTTAACCAAATCCCAGGGCTGGCATAAATCTGTAACTATTTCTTTGTTTAACAAATTATCACATGAGATACATGTTTTACATATTGATACTTTCAAGAAAACGACCAAGGATTGGTTAACCAATAAGCCTTACTATGACCTAAGAGGGTTTTATACATCCTTTTTAAATGTGTGATATTAATCAAGTTATGACTAGGTCTATGTGTCATCTTATCACCACGACTGTTTAACAATAAATTAAGATTCAAATATCAAATTTAAATAACTTCAAATAAGACTTTAGAGGGGATATATAACACTAATATAAGAAGTCACTGCGTGTCACAAAGAGCACATGAAAATTACTGAAAGGAATTTAACAAAATGAATCAAGTGTAAGTACAGTGATTATCATACCCAATCATATATTATTATTATTATTATTATCATTATTATTCTCATAATATTTATTAACATTATCATAAAATGCTATGTACGATTATAATTTAATACATTTCTCGAGATTTAAATATACTTTAGAAGATATTATAAATGGAAGCAGAATATTTTCTTAGGGATGTATAAGTGTAATAATGGATAAAAGTTTGTAATTCCTAAGAGTACTATAGGGATGTAATGCGCAATAAAACCCTAGGAATGGAAGAAGTTTTCAAACTTGAAAACAGTAAAACCGCATTCATAATCTCGCATAGCAGATACAAATTTATGTGCGTGGTTAAAAGTATTCACATGTGACAGTGAAGTAAATGTATATATTATTGTGTAATAATTCCTCTACCGAATTTACTGTGAGCTGTGGCAGTACATACACTGTCAACTGTCCCCAATACGTTTGTAGTGCGGTACAGTATCTCTGGTGACGTTGACAATTGCTGTGTCTTTACGATCACCGAGAAATCTAATTTTGGATATTGGCAATACAAGTCAAAACAAAAAAATATTACGTTATGATTGTTTTACATCCTGAACTTCACTAATACAATACTATAAATATATACTAGATGCTCCCTCAAGGATCCCGGATGACAAGGCTCGTGCGTGGTTCACATTATCATCCAACTAAAAGTATAAGCAAAGTAAAATGACGTTATGGACTGTTGCATCCCCTTGCAGTGTTTGCAATGCTGCGCCATGGGATGAATAATAATATGCGAATATAGATGGTTTCGAAAAAAGGCGTGTCTGGGTGATCTGTATGTCCCTTGTGACAGTTGCTCGAGGATAAGTTTACATTGTTGTTGGTCTAACCAGTAAAGTGCTATCATTTTTCTTTCTCTTCTACTATAGGATGAATATACATTGCATTGCCCTACTGCTTTGTAGCGTTCATTTATATTCTGTGAATTGCTTTTGTTTATTGTTTAACTCTTTCCTTAGGTTAGTTCGAATAAATAAGTGTATAAACAAAAAAATCTGATGTGTTCTATTCACATGACATCTTTGCAACAAATTATTCTTAAAAAGATAATGATTTTATTAACTTAATCCTAACCGAGAAAAAATTAGCAGAAATAGTCTTATTACTTGCTTCCTTGTAAGTAGAAGCGAAATAAGGGAGTAGCATAGGTTAAAGTGATTCTCAAAAGCTGGTTGCTATGTGACTGAAGTTCCTTTGTTTGTATGGACTGGAGTTGACAAATTCCTGTATGAGAAAATTATAAGTTTTTAAGGCTGAAATCAACAACAAGAAACATCTAAAAAAACGACCAACTCCACGAAAAAAATGTATATGCCATAAATTGTGTGTTTTAATGTGGTCTACAATTCTTGTGTAGTAAGCTTTTGTCTATCTCTTACGGTTTACCAGTTATACACAATTCCGTTAAATTCTTCCAGTATAAAGTAGTCTTCAGAGGCTATTCCCAGAAAATTAAAGATATACATATTATTTGTCAGGTATATATCTTCAATATAAGGTATTTTAATCAAAATCGTTAGAGCCATTTTTTAGAAAATCAAAATTTTCCATGTGAAGGGTAGTTTGGGGTGGGCTGTGTTGCCCACAGACACACTCACACACAGACAGACAGACAGACAGACACACACGCAGACATTTTTCTAAAAATGCTTTTTTTTTGTATTCAGGGGGACCCAAAACATGTATTTCCGGTGAAATCCCGGTATGGAATTTTTGGGTGCATTACAATACCTTCTCTATACACTATGTAGATAGTACGAATAGAGAAAGTAAAAATGTATGAAACGCTAAAGCTATGCAAGTGGTTTGCTATCGGTTCACTAGTCTTAGTAGCAGATAGATGCTCTAATATAATCTGGAGAACAGTCAAAAGGCGCATGTCCTGTAAGTTGCAAGGCAGCTCCAAAGAGTAAAGCAAATCATTTAATACTCTACACGTACTAGCACATATTGTATGAAGTATTGTATTGCATCCAAAAATTCGATACCGAGATTTCACCGGAAATACGTGTTTTGAGATCCTCTGAATAGAAAAAAAAGCAGTTTTGAAAACATGACCGTGTGTGTGTCTGTGGGCAGCAGAACTCAAAAACAAAAAGTCAGTTAAATACCAAATTTGGTATTCATGTTTAGTATCTCCCAAGGATGCGACACGAAGATTTTCAAGAAACTACCCTTTGCATAGAAACATTTTCGAACGTTTTGATTTTCTCAAAGATATTGATTCTGATTAAAATATCGTATATTAAAGATATTTACATGAAAAATAAGATGCATACCTGAATTTTCTGGGATTAGCCTCTGAAGACCTGTTTATTCTGAATGAATTTTGCATAACTAGCAAACCGTGAGAGGTAGACAAAAACTTATTACACAAAAAATGAAGATCTCGTTAAAGGACATAACTTGTCATATATGTCTTTGATAGATCTAGCCGTTTCTAAGATATTCCTTGTTATTGGATTAAAATACTAAAAAAAAAAAATTGGCTTTAAAATACGAGGGACATCCAGAAAGTGACAGGACGAAAGTTATCAACATAAAACTTTATTTACTAAGTTGCAGTACATTACTCTAATTTTTAACGCAATCGTCATTGCTATCAAGCTATTTATTATGACGTGATACGGGTTTTTCACTGCCAATGTTATACTTTTCTACCGCAAAACAATTTATTCGTTGTTTTTTTTTTAATGCACAAAATATTCGGTCAATCAAATTGTATAAGCAAATAACGCAAGTGGATGGTCATAATGTAATAAATGAGCCCAGTGAGGAAATGGCCCATAATTTACGAGTAATCAAGAATGAACCAGGTGTACGAAAAAGATGGGAGGGAAAGTTCATCAATTGTTGTGGAGGAGTTGAAAGCAAATGTTAATAAAAGGATTCAGAAAAACGGGTGTTTCACTTTGGAGGCGTGCATGACATTTTGGATGGAAAAGATTTGCCAGCCATGAAGACCTCAAAGTGAAAGCGACAGCTTGACTGAGATCTTTAGCGGTGAAAGGGTAAAACAGCTGCTTTGAAAACCCGGTACCATGTGACAATACTTTGATAACAATGACGATTACGTTGAAAAATAGAGTAACTTTGTAAATAAAGTTTCATGTTCATAACTTTCGTTATTATTTAGTTATTCCAAATCGTCTGCACTTTCTGGATTGCCCTGTACGGTGATTTGTCTTATAAACAAAGGAATTTCAATCACATAGCAACCAGCTTTTAAAAGATTAGACTATCGCTTTAGTCTGTAGTATTGCCTTTCTACTTAAAAGGAAGCAAATAATAAGACCATTTCTGCTATTTAGCTATCTCGATTAGCATGAAGTACGATTGAAGAATACAGTTTTTAACAATTATTCATTAGAGACGTGGAGCAAGTCACGGAATGAAACGCTTTTAACGTGACAATAATTAATTATTCTTCAAACAAAAGAAATGTTATGCCTCCACAGATTTCTGCCTTCTACATCTTCTATAGATTATTTGCTGTTCATATCATCCTTACTGCAACCATCCATTGTTCTGTAGATTTACCTTTTCTTCTCCTTCCACCGTCCTTCCACCAATTTTGGAATTCTACTGCTCTCCATCCTCTCCAACCATATTTCTTCTATTGTTTCAGTAATTCTTTTTTCTGTTTTTGATTCATGCTGCCCTCCGCCAAAAACGCAGCAATTTATTTGTCCAAGTCGCCACTCCATATAACTCTATACTTTCTACCAAACATTTAACAACTAATGTCTTAGCCTTACTCCATAAAATTAATTTGTGATGCCAATAATAATTTTCTTCCCACACTTATTCTTTTTAAATTTTCACAATAAACTTTATCATCTGCTTACAAAATTGTCTTACATATTTTTATTTACTTTCTTAAATTAGTAACTTTCAAATGATATTTTCTCTTCACTCTTCATTTGAGTCGTTAATTATTTAGTTTTCTTAATATAGCTAATCAAACGTAAATGTAAAGGCGTGTTATTTGTGGACGCTCTTTAACTGCAGTGGTTCTTAGCGTCCTATTTTATATTGGGCGTGAAAGACCGCTTAATTTTACTCAGAGGCCTCTCTATCAGGCTTGAGGTTCTTTTACGTGCCGTAAATCTGGGACACGGGACCAACGGCTATACTTCCCTTCCGAAGGAAGCCATGCTAAGGATTTTTACACCCGAATCATATCCCCGACCTTGGGTATATGAGGTTAGCATGGTAACCATTACACCACGGAGGGCGACAATGTGGTTAATCATATCCCCGACCTCGGGTATATGAGGTTAACATGGTAACCATTACACCACGGAGGGCGACAATATGGTTAATCATATCCCCGACCTTGTGTATATGTAGTTAACATGGTAACCATTACACCACGGAGGGCGACAATATGGTTAATCATATCCCCGACCTCGGGTATATGTAGTTAACATGGTAACCATTACACCACGGAGGGCGACAATATGGTTAATCATATCCCCGACCTTGGGTATATGTAGTTAACATGGTAACTATTACACCACGGAGGGCGACAATATGGTTAATCATATCCCCGACCTCGGGTATATGTAGTTAACATGGTAACTATTACACCACGGAGGGCGACAATATGGTTAATCATATCCCCGACCTCGGATATATGTAGTTAACATGGTAACCATTACACCACGGAGGGCGACAATATGGTTAATCATATCCCCGACCTCGGGTATATGTAGTTAACATGATAACCATTACACCACGGAGGGCGACAATATGGTTAATCATATCCCCGACCTTGGGTATATGTAGTTAACATGGTAACTATTACACCACGGAGGGCGACAATATGGTTAATCATATCCCCGACCTCGGGTATATGAGGTTAACATGGTAACCATTACACCACGGAGGGCGACAATATGGTTAATCATATCCCCGACCTTGGGTATATGTAGTTAACATGATAACCATTACACCACGGAGGGCGACAATATGGTTAATCATATCCCCGACCTTGGGTATATGTAGTTAACATGGTAACTATTACACCACGGAGGGCGACAATATGGTTAATCATATCCCCGACCTCGGGTATATGTAGTTAACATGGTAACCATTACACCACGGAGGGCGACAATATGGTTAATCATATCCCCGACCTTGGGTATATGTAGTTAACATGATAACCATTACACCACGGAGGGCGACAATATGGTTAATCATATCCCCGACCTTGGGTATATGTAGTTAACATGATAACCATTACACCACGGAGGGCGACAATATGGTTAATCATATCCCCGACCTCGGGTATATGTAGTTAACATGGTAACTATTACACCACGGAGGGCGACAATATGGTTAATCATATCCCCGACCTCGGGTATATGTAGTTAACATGGTAACCATTACACCATGGAGGGCGACAATATGGTTAATCATATCCCCGACCTCGGGTATATGAGGTTAACATGGTAACCATTACACCATGGAGGGCGACAATATGGTTAATCATATCCCCGACCTCGGGTATATGTAGTTAACATGGTAACCATTACACCATGGAGGGCGACAATATGGTTAATCATATCCCCGACCTCGGGTATTTGTAGTTAACATGGTAACCATTACACCATGGAGGGCGACAATATGGTTAATCATATCCCCGACCTCGGGTATATGAGGTTAACATGGTAACCATTACACCACGGAGGGCGACAATATGGTTAATCATATCCCCGACCTCGGGTATATGAGGTTAACATGGTAACCATTACACCATGGAGGGCGACAATATGGTTAATCATATCCCCGACCTCGGGTATATGTAGTTAACATGGTAACCATTACACCACGGAGGGCGACAATATGGTTAATCATATCCCCGACCTCGGGTATATGTAGTTAACATGGTAACCATTACACCACGGCGGGCGACAATATGGTTAATCATATCCCCGACCTCGGGTATATGTAGTTAACATGGTAACCATTACACCATGGAGGGCGACAATATGGTTAATCATATCCCCGACCTCGGGTATATGTAGTTAACATTGTAACCATTACACCACGGAGGGCGACAATATGGTTAATCATATCCCCATTTTTGAACTCCTCTACCAATTTCCGCATCGTGGGTGCTGCATCCTGGGTAATCACCACTTGATCCTCTGCAAACAATCAACATATACTGGGATTTATCTTGCAAAAAGATTTACATTTTTACTATCTGTACTTTATACATAGAGCGTAGCTATTGCATTCTACTAAAAAATTCGATATCAAGATTTCAGTGAAAATACACGTTTTATGGTCTACTGTATCAAAAAAAAAGCTTTTAGATAAAGGTCCGTATGAATGTGTGCGTGCGTCAGAACACTATAACACAAAAACCAAAGGTCGGTCATACTCCAACCTTAATATTTAAGTTCATTATCTCCAAGGATGCGACACGAAGATTTTGAAGAACATTTTTCCACCCCAAACTGCCCTTTACATAGAAACATTTTCGAATATTTTGATTTTCTGAAAAAATGACTAACTATTTTGACTAAAGTATTTTCTATTATGCTACATGGTATAGAAAATGTATCTCTTGAATTTTCTGAGGATAGCCTCTGAAGATCTCTTCATTCTCGATGTCTTTTGTATAACTGGTAAGCCCTAAGAGAGACAAATCTTACTGCACAAAAGACGTAATTCTCGTTAAAACAATGTATGTCATATGCATTCTTTTGGAAAGTTAACTGTTTCCGAGATATTCCATGTTATTGGTTTAAGATTTTCTCAAAGGGATGTTATCATCTCTCTTTATTTTTCTTTTTTCACTCCTGATCATGTAAAGAGGACGGAATTTCAGTCAATGGCAATCAGCTTTTAAAACATTTG
Organism: Hymenopus coronatus; assembly: GCA_030762935.1. Classification (NCBI taxonomy): domain Eukaryota; kingdom Metazoa; phylum Arthropoda; class Insecta; order Mantodea; family Hymenopodidae; genus Hymenopus; species Hymenopus coronatus. The sequence continues at coordinate 11,257,822 of CM060886.1, read as the reverse complement.
ACTATCGCTTTAGCCTTCCGTTCTATTTAGAGGGATACAAGTAATAATGTTTATTTCGATTAATATGATGCAGATACAACAATAATCTTTTGTAAGAATATTTTGGTTGCAGAACATGTGAATGAAACACATCTGATTTTTAATCCAGATTTTCAAATGGGCATCTTTGCTCATTTTAAAAAGTAGCCATCCATTAGCAGCTTAAATTGCTTTAGATAATTTACTTTGAACTTTTAAGTTCACACCTGTTCCCAGAGTATAATTATTTTGTATCATTTGTATTGTTTCCATCTATGCTTGCTTTTCTTATTGATTGTCATAATAATTATCTAAGGATACTGTCATATGCCTTCTCTAAATCAATAAAATGTAATACCTATTTCCTTAAAAACCAAAGTAGGAGCAATTATTATTATTATTATTATTATTATTATTATATAATAATTATTATTATTATTATATAATTATTATTATTATTATTATTTTCAAAGGTAGTACTAGTCCAGAATGATAGATATTGTAGAGTTTACAAATATTGTAACTACTGTGGCAGTAGATTGTATAATACAGCTATGCATTCTGGCTTAATTGCATTGGTATTAATTAATACACATGAAATATCTATGGAAGCAACAAAAGGTAATCTTATATATGTAAATGAGATTTTCTTCTACTATGGTTACCAAACAAACATTGTTTGAAAAGGTTTTCTCTCTCAAAAGCATAAAAAGTTAGCGTTGTGTAATTCGAATAGACGAGTGTTGTAAACCTCGATATTCTTAAATAGGTATATTGTATACTTCGAGCAATATGTGATAACAGAAGGTGCATGTATAATTAAATGTAAGAAAAACAAGAAATAAGTAAATCCTAATCGACGAATTTTGCACAACACACGCTAAGAGAATATCATTTCAATCCAGCTTGTTATATTTTGTAAATTACGTTTGGGAGGAAAGGTATGTTAATATCAGTAATGTGGTATAAGAATTCTACGTAGATTGGCTAAATTAAGTAAGCCAATAAAAGCATTTATTGTGAAATTTGGTTTGGTTCGTTACGTTCACATTTATATAATTTAAAAGAAATAAATTAAAAGATCTCAAAAACTCGTCCCAATCTCATTCAGTAGTTGCATCTCCTCTATCTGTTACTTCATGCTCAATTAAGGCACTAAACAAAAATTAACACAATTAATTAAATGCTAGCCGGACAAACGACAACTAATATAACCCCAGTTACTGAATTGTGTAGCGATTGTTGGGGTGAACTAAAAGTTCGCAAGCCAGCCTAAGTGTCTTAATAGCCGACGAAAAGGGTTGCAAACCCCGAAACCGCCGCACTACTCGGGTATACTAAAGGTTACATGTGGTAAGGAGTACGAGACATGGTTGCAATGAAAAATCCAAATAATCTCCTACCCCTCCTTTGGGCCCTTTATTCTATCCTGGGGCCCTGTTATCCAGTCTACAACTTGTTACAACCCGGCTGGTTGTGAAGTTGTTTCTCATTCATGATTTACTTAAAAAAATAAACAAATAAATAAAAGAGCTCGTCGTGACAAAAAAAAAAAAAAAAAGCGCAGAACGTTTCAGATATGTCGTCGAAGTGATCTGCACCTGTGACTGCAAATCGACAAGCTAAATTATCCTAAGCTGAAGAGTCGGCGTTCTTCTGTCTTTCAGCTTACCTGAGTGTAGACTCGCTCCCACTCGCTGCAGCTCAAAGCTAATAAGTGCTTGTGTATATGTGTATACACTGTCCTTCACTACGCAATACAGGATATGTGTGACTTATACTCAAGTCTTTGGGTACACACCCTGCTTCTATACAATGTACTTAAGATCCGAAACTGACCCTATTCCCTTACGATTTTCATCCACTGGTTATCCTGTACGATGAGGAGAAAAACAGTAGACAAGCGGATAACGCAAGCGTAGCTGCGGCTTTTATGGCTGCTTCTCGGTTTTCAAGAGATGATATTTAAGAGTGACCTTCTCATTTCTCACATAGAAATGAATTATCGTGTGCGAAAACTCTCACAAAATGGTAAAGCTGAAAAAATGCCGGTAGCTGCCAATTTCACTCAATAAAACTAAACAATAAGCAACAGTATTTCGTCTCGTGGGTACAAAAGTAGTATATAAGTTGGTAATTATATATCATACTAGCATTGTTGAAATTATCAGGGCAGCAGTTATATGGTTCAATATCATTTTCAGTCCAAATAACTTTTTAGTAAAGAAAACAGTTCATTTGGTGTGAAAGGATATATGCGACTCTCAGTGAAAATTAATCTTAATGTAAAGTTGAA